>MU183416.1:36127-86879 GCA_016904865.1 Pissodes strobi
TTAATCGAACTTACTCAATAACTGCTTATCAATACGGAATTAAAACGCAATCGGAGACGCAATTTTTTAAAAATAATTATTGTTGACAGTGTCCACTGACAGCTTTATGTTACATTACTATAGCAACGACCTGTGCCTATTCACCGATACCAGTCTAAGCCTACTTGCGAACCCACTTATCTTTGATAATAATAATTATTATTACTATTAAAAAGAGATATTTTTGCATTAATTTGTCGACATTTTAAAAAAAAACAGCATATTTTATGTGGAGGAAAACTTACTTTTCATGGCTTGCTCTCTATTACCAGCCTCACTCCGTTCGGCTGTTAAACACGAGCGCGCCATGAAAAGTAGCACTTTTCCTCCATATAAAATAATATACTATTTCAGTACCTACATAACTATACTTTTAATTTTTTCGGGACACTTAAAATAAAAAAGTTATAGAGGGGCGACATTATAAGGGATCCTACATTACAACAACATACAGTAAACAACGTAAATTACGGTAAATAACGTTAATTATTTAGCACGAGAACCAGTAATTTTCTATGTAAATTATCAGTAAATTACGGTAATCAAATTCTGGTAATTTACGGTCAATTACCACGGTAATTTACCAGTTCACATCACTGGTCTACACCAATCGAAAAAAAATTTAAACAACAGACACTGTTTCCATTCAAACACAAACATTCGGAAAAATGTCGACAGTATTTGGACACAAGGAAATTGTGCCCGAGTCCGAGCACATTTTGCTGCTTGGGACACGCCGAAAAAGAACTCGTGCGAAGAACCAACAAAATCTCGAAAACGCAACTCTCAGCAAAAAAATAAGATAATATCAATGTATATTTGGGCAATACCAGCTCTCACATACACAGGGGGAATACTTACGTGGTCAAAGACAGATCTGGAGCGACTGGACAAGCAGATACGGGCTTCATTCAGTGCCAATTAAAATGTTCCTATACTACCTAATCATTTTATATTTTCTTTCTTTTTTTATGGTAGTGGCACACACACTAAAGGGAGATCCTATGGCGCTCAACGAGCGGTGTCTGTGCGAAGATGTTGATTGACACGGTTCTTGAATAGTTGTAGGTTGTAATTAGAGGGAAACAGATGTCCTGGGAGTGAGTTCCACAGTAATGCAGTGCGCCAGACAAATAAAACCAGAAAAAAAAGTAAAACAGGTGACATCTGTTTTTCTGAACAAATGAACTCGATTTTTAGAAGATACGAAAAAAGTCATTCTTCATAAAAACATTTGATGCATCCTTTAAAGTTAATAAATATTATATTATTTTCCAGTTTTCGAATAGGGTGTCTAGAATTTGATAATATGCTAATGTGGTATTCGCTATGTTTCAAAATAAAAGTTGTCTATAATAGAATAGAGAGACATGTCCAGGTACAAAATCATTTATAATAAGAAACAATTTGTTGCAAAATTATACTGTGATGGAAGGGATGAAAATATTTTTTAAGTGACTTCTGATCAGAATTTTGGGTAAAACTGTGAAGCATATTTTTGTTTCTTTCTTAGTCTTAGGTGACTATGATTTTGTATTTGTACATAGATTTTATCTGTGAAAACAAAAAAATAATATAATTTTTAGTCATTTCAAAGGTGTTGTCATGAAGAATGACTTTTTTTCGTCTATTATATATTAGTTGCAGACAGTGGGTTTCTAATTATTGTTATGGGATAAAAACAAAGACATATAAAAAACAAATGTCTTTGGATAAAAATCGAAATCACGTCAGTGCATATAACAACTGTACTATATTAAGGAATTTACAAGTATATTTTCTTCATACGATAAATTATTATAAAAGTATTATTTACAATTTCAACAAATAAACGCTTAATTTTATATAATAACTAATCATGATTATACAAAAATTTTATTTTTGGTCGTACCTTTACAATTTATATAATCCTGACAAGTCATCAACAGTAAGAGCAATATGTACAAATAGAGGACAATCCATGTATAAATGAAAATCTCATATTTCACTCGGTTATCTACCAATGTAAGCGGAAATAATTTCAATCGTGTGCGATTTTTTATAGCAAATGTAAGATTTAAGCCATTATAATCCACCTTAAATTTTTCGGTTTTCCATAGATGGGTAACAGCTTATAAGTTAAACGCGAGCGTCAGTACCTGTATCAGCTCCCGCTACCATAAGCAGAATTGGCAGCCATTAGTCAAATTACAGATATTATAGACGGAACAAGACTAAATTATCCCTGTACTGAGTCTAAAGAACATTCATTTACAATTTGGATAGATTTACTCAGTACCAAGTTAAACCGTTTTCATTCTACAGGAGGCCAATCTGCAAAACAGCTGATTCTGAATTATTGTGTTTCACTTTAAAAAGTACAATTTCTCATTACTCTGAACAGAGTAGAGTAATCTAAACGTTTTCAGTAGCTGAATTCGATATTGTCTTTGAAAAGAAAATGTCGAAATCGACACTCAAAAAGTTTTTTTTTGCGCCACTCATTTATATCCAGAAAATTGAAATTTCTAGTACATATGTCTCTTTACATGTCGCCACCACATGTTGTCTAGTAAGTACTATTGTGGTCCCATCATTCCTACTTGCATATGAGGCGGATATCCAGGGTTACCTCCTTGCCCTGGTATTGCCATAGCCGGAGATTGGATTTGTTGCACTGCTCCAGGGGGCGGGTTGGGTTGTTGAGGGTCTGTTGGAAATGTCAGGTTCATGAGTATTTCTCTTAAAGCAGGGTATACTGTGCATTCCACTGTTCCAGCCTATAATAAATTTAAACAAATCTTAAAGATTACTGCATAGCAACTTTTTATTATTCTTAATTCTTAATATAAACAGACATTTACAAAACGATCAGTCAAAGAAATCAAAACGCTTACCTGGACCTGACAAAAATGTCTAAGAACCTGACTGGCTGCTGTCATTGCAGGCGGCGAACCAATGTCTCTTTTCTCAGCTAACTGAGTAATGTTACCCGCAATGTCATAGATTAAAGGTAAAACGACCGATGGAGGGTCCGCACTGGCTGGATAGCCCAGTCTTGATATTTGTATCTGAAAAATTAATGTCATAAATAATGTCTGTACGTTTTCACACAATAATAATTTGACAAATTAGTATTTCTTAAATATATATATATACAGGGTGGCTCATTAGTGTGATAAAGTCCCGCATCTCCCTTATTTACAAAGATGCAAAAAAAATTAAATAGAAAAGTTGTAGGATATGTCATGGTCCATAGTGTAAAAATATATATTCAATTATACAGGGTGCTTCGTAAAAACCTGGTGTTTGTTTTTTTACTTTTTTTTTTTAATGGAATGCCCCGCCCCGTATATTATTGCACATTTAGAATCTACATAAAATTCTAGATATATTTCATGTATGATATCCTATACCTAAGTCTAACCGTTTTTGACAAATTTGAAATTTTATGTCAAAAATTTCGTTTGCAGGCCAAAACATCATTGGCAATCTTTTCTAACCAAAGCCTTTATTAATTAATTGGGGTTGATTCCCTTGTAGAACAGGACCTATTTTGGTAGACTGTGTTGATATTTTTATTATAAATTGATACAGAGTGATCAAAAACGAACAATAAAAAGTAAATTCAAAAAATCCTGAAAAGTTAATTTTTTTAAATGGAGCATTAAAAATAAAGGTGACTTTGCATAAGAATGTCTATTCGAAAAACTTGTAGTTTTTGAAATATTGGTCATTTAACATTTTTCTATTGTAAAAATGCTATACGGCTTTTAAGGTTTGTTGTTAGTTGGCCATGGCGGCGTGACGCATTGAAAAAAAAAACAATGGAGCACTACAGATGATGCCACCATATCTTGGTATTTGATAATTTGTGTTGTGTATTAATGTATTTTATAGCAATTTCATTTAAAACTTAAATCAGAATTTTAAATAATGAATTTTTCACAAGCCGAAATGGTAGATATGATCTTTGTTTTGGGAGCTAATGACAAGAATGCGCTATTAGCAAGAAGATTGTATCAACAACAATTTCCCGAGAGACGGCAACCTCAAAGAAGGGCATTCGAAAAACTTCTGGAGCGTTTTGAAAGAACTGGCGGCATATGAAAAGAATACTAGGGAAAAACATGCACAAACTGAGGAAAATCAATTAAATGTATTATTACCCAAGCAACAAAATATGCTCGGACTCGGGCACAATAATTTTCTTGTGTCCAAATACTGTCGACACTTTTCCGAATATTTGTGTTTGAATAGAAAGAGTGTCTGTTGTTTACATTTTTTTTCGGTTGGTGTCGACACATTACCAACTCATTGTGTCAAAAGGAAGTGTGTGTCTAAATCGCAACATCTTGGACATATGTTTCTAAATTGTTTCTTTCTTGCATAAGTTTTGACTCGACAACACGATTTAGACACAGCTGGGTCGACGCTCAATCGACTCGGTGTGTCTGTATTTTGTCCTAAAATTATATTTCCGCTTTGTTACTAAAATGAGTTGGGTAGGCACAATAATTTCCATATGGCTTCATTTTAAACGCGTAATTTTCGTTTTGTTTCTAAAATGTGTAGAGCGGGCGCATTAAGTTCCATACGGATCCATTTTAAACGCATAATTTCCATTTTCTTTCTAAAATGTGTAGCTCACCTAACTTCTCCAAAATGTATGTAGACAGAGTGATAATAATATAGTGTTGTTATAAAGACAATTTAGTGTTTGAGAATTCAAAAAGCTTCCAGAAAAATGCCCAAAATTAAAAAATTGCTGAGCGAAATGTGTATAATACAACCTACTGCCGTTGTGTACAAAAGAAAATTAAGGAAATAAGCCAGAAGAAATTGTTGGAATTCATGAAAGAAGCAAAAAAGGAGGTACCAATGGTACCATCGATATCACACCAGACATCACCATCGTGAATAGAGGAAAATGGAAACTCTGCACTTATCAATCAAAGTACAGGAGACCGAATGGAAACATTTCGATACACACTGGGCGCATTCTAGATATAATTATTTCTGATATATAGCCATTGCTAACATGGGCACATTTTGGGCATATAGTAAACGCGGCTGCCTTATAGGTTACCAAAATGTAACTGCGTGGCCATATTCATATTATAGCAAAATCTTGATCGATTATTGGAAACATATTATGTCTTATTGTTTCCCTATGGTTTCATCCCGGTTCTTATGTGTCACTATAGGCAATTTTTGGAAGAAATTTATTCAAATACCGGAAACATGTTCCAATTGGACACCATACATAAATGCGCCATGTTTTTGTTAAAAAAAATCCGGCATGGCCGCTGAAAAAAATGGCGGAAAAAAAGTTTCTGCTTGAATGTAGTATGTTTTTGGCACTATTTAGAGCGAAACGTAATAAGTGTGCTGCCGTAAATCTTAATAAACATATTGGAATCTACTTTTGTTAAAAACTCAGAAAAAGAAATAAATTTATAAAAATAAAAAAAAATTAATTAGTTAAAATATTCGTTATTTTGTAAGCCCGTTTATTTTTTAGAGGTACTGTGCCAACTATTATCAGTAAATTTGAGTCCGCTGTACAAATTGAAGTCACATACACGGAAAATGTCCATTATATAAATACAACCATTTTACATACGACTTAACAGGAAATACAATGACAATATGTAACTTCGCATCTGCAGATGAATTCGAGACAAATAAACTTTAATTCCGTGTCCACGATATACCCAGAAATGCCCAGAATGTTTCAAGTAGAAATATAATTTGTGTCTATTTGAGTTTATTTTTAAACACAATGAACACCCAAATAATATTTTCGCCACAATTTGGAACAATGTGTGGCGATGTAACGATAACTAACGATAAGCGATGTAACTATAAACAGGTCACAGTATACTGTAATATTTTGGAAACAAGACGGGCAAACATTAGGCATATTAAAAGTTCACTTTTAGAAACATAATGAAAACACAACATAATCATTTTGGGAACAAAATAGAAACACTTTAGACACACTCGAGACACATTTTAGTAAATTTAAGGCACATTTTAGACTAAGTTTTGGGTATATTTTGGGCATTATTTGGTACACATTTTGATCACCATTTTGGTCTCATTGCCCACACATAATGGTCCAAAGGTCGACATTGTGCCTTAAAAATGTGTCGTGCCCAAATATAGGAGTCGACACAATGTCGAAACTTAGTCCATAGTGAGTTGCTAATTGCTCCTTGGGTAACAGTAACATAAAACCCGCATATTGGACTGCGATCCCTTCCTCACCAGGTTGGTGTTGAAAGAAGTACGGTTCAGCGAATACTGAAGTCTCAAAAAATGCACCCCTATCATATTCAACTACTTCAGGAGTTGGTTCCCGAAGATTACCAAACACGATTGAACTTTTGTTTGTGGGTTCAAAACAAAATAAATCAGAAAATAAATTTTGCTCATTTGATCCTATTCACAGATGAGGTCACATTTCACAGAATCGGATGTGTATAAATAGACACAATTTTCATTACTATTCGACTGAAAATCCGATTTGTGCGCCTCAGAGAATGAGGCGCACAGATCGGCCCAAACTAGATGGGCCTTAAATGTTTTAGGTGTTGTCGGTAACCATGTAATTGGACCATACTTCTTTGATCAAAGAGTAACAGGGGAAGTATACTTAGACTTTTTACAAGGCCATTTGGATAATTTATTGGCTCAAGTGTCAAATGAAACACAACAAGAAATGTGGTTTCTTCATGATGGGGCCCCAGTCCATCATACAGAGCCAATCATAACATTTTTAAATGCAAGATATCCAGATCGTTGGATTGGCAGGGGAGGGCCTGTTTCATGGCCTGCTAAATCCCCAGATCTAACCAAAATGGACTTTAGCATATGGGGGTATGTAAAAGAGCAAGTATATAAATTATCGCCTACAACAAAGGACGGCATGAAGATTAGAATTAGAAACTGTTTTCAAGATATCAGTGTTGAAATGTGTCGAAATTTAAGTAGCGAATTCGAGAGCCGTACTGCACTGTGTATTCAAGAAGGCGGGCATATCGAACATTTAATTAGGTAGTTTGGGTTAGTTTGGGTTAGTATTTGACGTGTATCTAGTATTTTAAAGTGTATCTGTACAACTAGTTATACTCATAGCTGTATAATAGTTATAGTTTTCGCTATATTATCAATTTTAATATTAATAGTTGTTTTTCGATAATAACAGACGACATTCGGTCTCCTGAGTCATTATTTGCATATTCTTGCTTAAACAGTTAATAATATTAATTATATATTCCATGACCAACTAACAACAGACCTTAAAAGCCATATAGCATTTTTAGGAAAATGTTAAATTGCAGGTATTTCGAAAACTACAAATTTTTGGAATTGGCAATCTTATACAAAGTCACCTTTATTTAATGCTAAATAAGATAAAATTATAAAAATAGGAGGTTTCCATTTAAAAAAAGGAACTTTTGTGTTTTTTTTTTGAATTTATTTTTTATTGTCCGTTTTTGATCACCCTGTATCAATTTATTAAAAAAATATCAACACAGTCTACTAAAGTAGGTCCTGTTCTACAAGGAAATCAACCCCAATTAATTAATAAAGGCTTTGGTTAGAAAAGATTGCCAATGATGTCTTGGCCTGCAAACGTCATTTTTGACATAAAATTTGAAATTCGTCAAAAACGGTTAGACTTAGGTATAGGATATTATACATGAAATATATCTAGAATTTTATGTAGAATCTAAATGTGCAATAATATACGGGGCATTTCATTTAAAAGAAGTAAAAAAACAAACATCAGGTTTTTACGAAACACCCACACACTATGGACCATGACATATCCTACAACTTTTGTATTTAACTTGTTTTGTATCTCTATAAATAAGGGAGATACGGGACTTTGTCACACTAATGGGCCACCCTGTATGTGACAAGTAAAACTGATACTTTTCTGCAGACAATGTCTTCGAAATAAAACACTAATTTGTAACAGCATTAGGAAATTGGCAGAATCTGAATTTGGTTCCCTTTCTCGCTGAACATTCCTTAGAATTGGTTTTGGAAATGTTGTTTTTTTTTAACGCGGCCATTTAATATTAATTTTTCCTTTTATTGGCAAATACGTTGCATAGCAAAAGGGTATAGATGGTAAATTTCAAATATACGAGATATAATATATAACACCCTCTCTAGGAAGACATTCAACTTAACGATGGTGAGAGGGCTCAGCAACCTTAAATACCCTGAGAGCGAGGCCGGCGGTAGCGTACCTACTGGTAGGGTCACCCATGCCGGCCGGTAAGGTCTCGAAAAGGTTAAGGTGACGCTAAGATGGTCCCCACGCAGCGCAGCGTCTGACCCAGAATGAGCGGCTACAAACAGCGTCTGTTCTCCATGTTAGGAGCGGCTGAATAAAAAAACTCTTCCAACCCCCTCCGGTCAGCGTGGAAGCGAAAATGGCCATACACCCCCTAAAAAACCATGACGAGTTTTAAAACGTATGTAAAGTTGCCCCAGGCAGGCCAATCCCGCACCCTTGCCGGGGTCTGCCTCAAGGATTCTGGAGGAAGCAAACACCTATATTGCAACATATAACATTCGAACACTAAAGGATCCAGATATACTTTTTGAACTGGAAGAGAAACTCTCGAAAATAAAATGGGACATTCTGGGTTTCTGCGAAACCAGACGATTAAACGAAGAATACACCACACTTAAATCAGGTCATGTTATGTATCAGAACAATAAATCAACTAACTCACACATAGGTGTAGCACTTCTGATTAATAAAAGTGTCAAAAACTTGGTTACAAAAATGAAATCAATATCAGAAAGAGTTATCTACATCACCTTAAACCGTTCATCACGATACAAGCTTCAGGTAGTGCACGTATACGCACCAACAAGTACAGCACCAGAGGAAGAAATCGAGCAACTCTACGAACACCTAAGAACAGCAATTAAGTTACAAAATACGCAATACACGCTTATCACTGGCGATTTCAATGCCAAGATAAACGACCTAAAAAATTTACCAACTCCACAAGTCGGAAAATTCGGAATGGGTGAACGCAACTCGCAAACATTAATCAACTTTCTATAAGGCAAACATCTATTCTGCATGAACCCCTTCTTTAAGAAATCAGTTAGTAGAAGATGGACGTGGCGAAGCCCGAACTCAGCATACAAAAACGAAATCGACTATATACTCACTAACAAGAAATACATAGTAACTGACGTCGCCGTACTTAATAAATTCGACACGAACAGCGATCACCGACTAGTTAGGGCGACGGTTACATTAAATTTTACAGTCGAAAGAAGTAACCTCATAAAAATAACCCCTGTCCTACTCTAGACGAACTAAAACAAAATGAGGAGACATACAAGAGGGAGCTGGACAAAAAACTCTCGACAGAAGCCAGCAATGCCAGAATCGACTGCTTGGCAGAAAATATACAAAATGACACACATACAGTCATTAAAAAACCAAACTATCGAACCACTCCTCAAAATTCAAAGCTTAAGCCGAATATTCGCAAAATGATAGCGGAGAGCGGGAGTCTACATAGAGATTCAGCTGAATACACCGAAATAAACCAAAACATCTCAAAGAAAATTAGACAAGACTTAAGAAGTTATAACACCGAAAAAATAAAAGAGGTCATAGAAAACAACAAAAGCATGAAGATCCTTAAGCTGTCACAACGAAAAGGTAAAACAAGAATCAACCAAATGAAGGATAAGGATGGAAACATACAACACGAAAGAACTAAGATTATAACAATCATCCAAGAGTACTATAAGGAACTTTACTCAGCACCACACCACAATCAAGATGTCGAACAAAACATGAACATAAAGAACGCAGGTTCTGAAGACATACCAGAAATCATCATCTCGGAGATAACACTTGCACTCTCACAGCTTAAATCTGGAAGAGCTCCTGGGGAGGACGGAATTACAACAGAAATGTTAAGACTAGGGGGAGATAATGCGCTAACAGCAGTACAGTATCTCTTAAACAGATGGAATCGTGGAACAACGTACAGGCCCTCATACTCTACAAAAAGGTGATACAAATTCAATAGAAAACTATAGACCCATTAGCTGGCTTCCACATCTGTATAAACTTCTTACAAAAATCATAACAAACAGGCTAACATAAAAAATGGACTCATATCAGCCAGAGGAACAAGCAGGTTTCCGGAAGGGATATAGCACCACAGATCACCTTCAAACAATTCACACACTTATAGAAAAAAACACTGAATACAATGTACATATGGCTTTTATCGACAACAGTAAGGCCTTTGATTCCATACATCTAGGTGCAATACTTAAAGCAATGGAAAACTCACGGATTGACTCAAGATACATAAACCTGCTGAAACACATCTACGAGAAAGCCACATTCCAAGTAAAGATAGAAAACGACAAGATCACGGACAAAATACGCATAAGAAGAGGCGTAAGACAGGGCGACACCATTTCTCCCAAGCTTTTCACCCTAGTCATGGAAGATCTATTTAAAACTATATCATGGGAAAACAAAGGCGTGAATATGGATGGCAAATATCTAAACCATCTAAGGTTCGCCGACGATACCGTCCTAATCGGCAAAACACTCGATGACCTAAAAGTAATGATACAGCAACTAAAGCTAGCATCGCAGGAGGTAGGACTAGAGATGAACACAGCAAAAACCAAGTTTATGGGTCTAAGTGGGGCAAAATTACTTACCATCGAAGGCCAAGAAATAGAAAAGGTAGACGAATACGTCTATCTGGGGCACCAGATCAAACTTGGGAAAGAGAACCAAAAGGCTGAAATTGCCAGAACAGCGAGCATGACCTGGGCAGCATTTGGAAAGCTACGCTTTATCCTGAAAAATCCAGATATTCCTATAAACATGAAAAGAAAAGTGCATACTCCCTGTACTGACGTACGGTCTGGAAGTCATGACGCTAACCATAAAAAGTGCAAACAAACTGAGAGTCACTCAGAGGGCCATAGAACCCGCAATGCTAGGCATTAGTCTGAGAGACAAGATAAATAACTACGGCATACGTCGACGCACGGGTGTGCACGACCTGATTCAGTGCCTAGCAGAAGCAAAGTGGAGATGGGCAGGCTACGTGGCGAGGCAACCGAACAACAGATGGACAAAAATAGTCATGCAGTGGAGACCAAGAACACACAAACGTGGCAAAGGGAGACCGTCAAAGATGGAAATTGGAAGTGCCTAAATTCAGGAGTGGACACGTCTAGGCTGCTTATGATGATGATGATGCTGAATATATAACTGACCCAGAAGGAGCAAAGCCTTTCAATTTTGCCAGCAATAGGCTGGCTCTGTCAAAAGCCGTGTTGCTCTAGATCTTCAGCATGCACTGTATACTAAACTACCAGCTACACTCGTGATAAGCTAACTCTTAAATCGTTTAGTCATTACCGACTGGCTACAAATTCTATGTAATTTGGATTATCTCAGGCTCTGTAACGGGCTATTCTGTATGCTCGTAAGGTCTAGAAATATGTCAAACCGGGTACCCCGTTCCCTCCATAATTTTGTAATGTCTAATATATTATCATCACTTTGCCACGATATTCGGCAAGGCGTATGATTTTTAGTTTATTAGTCGCATACCTCATACCTCCAATAGCGACTGCATAGTTCTAATCCGTCTTGCTTGGCATTAATGTCTTGTGAATAATAGAATTTGTAGCAATAAGGTACCTAATTTCAGAATTAAACCATCGCGGTGAATTTGAACTCTAAATGCGTCTTCGAGATATAAAATGAAATATAATACAAGTTTTATATATTTGCGATCGCTTCAAACACTTTTGAGACCGAGAAATAATTGCCCCAATAGACAAAAAGCCTTTGATTTGATAAGTAGATAATTAGCAAACATAAAAAATTAGCAGTAGTGCTATTCATATCAGGTGGTGGTGCTATGACAGCCAAAAATGTCAAAAACAAATTTCTAATGCCATTGAAACCTGAAATTAAAGCATAGTATTATTGAGGATAAGCAAAAAAAAGTACTTACGAAAAATAGAATTTTGTTTCTAATCCCTAAAACTCCTTGGGTGCCTGTAGGTACTATGGGAAGAGCATTCGGCGGAATTCTGAGCAACCATTGAACTGACCATTTCATGCCTTGTTGCTGAGCTAAATGGGGCATCATATCCAGTCTCATAATCTGTATGAAGTCTTTAAGTACATTTGGAGGACAATTCAACATGCTACAAAAGGTAAAAGTCGATGTAGGCTTGTAAGGAGGAGCTGCTGCTCTCGTTTCAAAAAAGCGCTCCAGCACCTGCAACTCCTCCAGAGACCAAATTTCCTTGTGTTCAGGTAACTGGGTTATTTTAATGTGCAAGCTTTGTAAATGTTGAGTGTTAAGCCCGACTCTGCATTGAAGCATCTCGTTGACCTTAAAGTGGATTACTCCAGGCTCATTGTTTTGTATGTTTGTTAAATAGTTTTCATTGTGGACGAATCTCTGAAGCTGCTTTCTCATATAAACGCACCCTAGAAACCTTTCCAGCGGACTCATTTCAGGACCGGGTATGCCCAATGGATGTGCTGATGGGCAACACAATGTTTCTAAAGCTTCATGAGTAAGTAACGTAGGTACCGCTCCTGCCCAAGATCTTTGAGGCAATACACGTGCTAGGTGACTGCCAGTTTTTAAATCTATTTGTTGAGGGCTGTGTAGGACGTGTCCTCCAGGCGATTGACCTAGTCTTGCAGGAGAAGGTCTTGGCATACCTGGGGAACCTGGCCAGTTTGAGGCAGCAGGACTATGAGAAGCGGGGAAGGGACTTCCATCGGTATGATTGGAAGGAATATAACTGCCAACAGGTGAATGACCTGGAATATTACTATTTGCTCCTTGTTGCGGACCAGGACTTGAATTACTCAACAAGCCTCCAGGACTCGCTAACTGTGGATTAAGTGGCGAATTAGGTACCAAACCAGAAGGACTTGGGTGTGGCATTGGACTAGGATTAATATTACTGGACATTGAGGTAGGAGACGGCAAATTAAAAGACGTCGCGGGGCTAGATCCAAATCCGTTATGAGGTGTTTGTGACATATTTGCTGTGTGTGGTGACGCTGGCGTATGAGGATTAGATCCTGATGGCGGAGTAAGAGGAGGGTGAAAGCGAAGTCCTGGTTCTGACCGAGACCCATTTGCTGGAGACTGCGGAGGACGATGTGATCCTAAGAAATTGCCTCCGCCATCAACTTCCATAGGACTAGGTGGATTGTCATCTTCACTTTGACTTCTTCGCCTAAAAACAGCACTTTCATCAATGTATTTTGACAAAAATGTTTTTAGCCCTGGAGTTGGGAAGAATACGCTGACTACATTACACATATCAAATCGGCTATAAGCTCCATCCCGAATTGAAACCAATCCACCGCCTCTAATTTTCAATTCTAAACAGTACATCCCTTGAAAAGTGATACGAATTAAGATACAAGATTGGGCCATTATCGTGAACGTCTGAACAGGCACTTTAGTGCTTAAATTATGAACTCCAAGTTGAGGCAGAGTGGGTAATTTGCTAAGTGATACTAGAGGTTCATAAGTCTCAGTCAATAACTGAATAATCTGAGCTAAGTTTCTGTATTCATTTAAGTGAGATTCCAACTGCTCCTGTATTAATGAGTGGGCATTTAAAGAATTGTGCATTGCACCAAACGTCAGCCTAAACAAATTGTCTTTGCAATCCCATACCACTGACACCATTGCACCTTTATCTGGCCCATAACATACTACTAGCTTGCCATAGTTATAAGATCGGATTGAAAATAAGTTACAGAAAAAACTAAACTTGTCCACCTTAAGATATTCGCTTAAATCGTGAACAAGAGTATAGAGATGAACGATCTTCCACCAGTCGTTTAATAGTGTCTCAACAGTTTTTGAGGTTTGATCAGCACTTGACATTTCATATTGAAAATAAATAGGTCGCCTCGATCCCTGCTCTTTAGCATGGGTACTCGTCAAAGGCGTTGAATAAAACACAAATTCTACCAACCAACTTTTTGCATTATTTTTTCCCACAACCCTTATGGAGACGGATAACAGTCGCTTCAATAATGCCATCCATGCAGAAGAAGCTCCAATTTCAGGTATTGGAGGAGGCAATTGTATGAGTTTAAGTACCAAGCCTGTGGCATTGGCTTCAACTTGCAGACCTTGATGGAATATATCTCTCTTTGTTAATTCATTCGCTAAAGTAACATAAGGTAATCTTTCGTCGCACATTGCCACAACATGCGCTAATTCTGCAATAAAATACGCGGGCTGTTTCGCTCTCCGGGTAGCAGACTCTGGCTTTATACCCCCTTTTCGTTTCAATGAATTGGCTTCAGTGTGATCTGGATCGAAACTTCCTAAAAGAAAACATCATACTGAATATCTAACAACTAACAAATGGCATAGGAACTATTTTTTGCTATAATGCTGTCCTTTATATCTATTACCGCTTTTGTAACTTATTTTACATGAGATATACTGCCTAATCAATTCATATGTGTCTAGGAATGCACATAGCACACATACCTAAAATAAATTGTATTTAACTAATGTTTACTAGGCGCTAATGTCCTAATCAAGCAATGTTACCACAGCTTATACATACACAGCTATAGTTTGTAAACCGAGCGTTGATCGTTACGTCATACCTTGTCTTTCTCTCTCACACCACCGTTAAACGGGGGTGACAGAAATTTGACGTCACGGACGTACGTTTAGCTGCGCATGCTAGGATATCAGATGAAATTAATGAAATTCCTGATCTGTCAGTGTCAAATATATATTTATTTATTTTATATGAAGTTCGTCCAACGTATTTTTCTGTTTTTATTTGTGATTTTTATCGCAGTTGAAAATGCCTGGACATCGGTACACTGAAAATGAGCAAGTCCTCATTTTAAAACTAATGGACTATTTTAATCGCGAAAAAGCAGCAGGAAAAACGCTTTTACCCGTGAGTGCAGTATATACCTAATGTAAGTTGATACAAAAGTGCAGTTTTAACAATATATAAAGAGTAGGATTATTTGTTGTAGAGAGTTTCTGATGAGTTCTTTAGGAATATCGTCAGCCACTGGGTAAAGAATGCATTGAAAGGCAGTCTAGAAACTTGTTGACTTTAAAACCAAGGCAAATGTTGCTATTATTTCCTCTCATGGAGAGCCTCTTCACAAAGTTCATGGCCATATTATAAGGAGAGCATGTATGCTATGTATGAGAAAGGTAATCTGCATTTAATTTTTCATTATTTTAAATAATTTATTAATTATTTCGGTTTTATTGTAGGCGAACATCTCACACTGCGTTCATTGCAAACGGATCTGATGAATATTGACATAGTGCAGATATCCACTGATCTGCTAATATAATCCTATTGAGATGGCATGGTCAGAACGTAAGCTTTACTACGAGGCTTGTATCAGTTCGATACATCCTGTCACAAGCGGATGTATCAGTTCGATACATCCTGTCACAAGCGAAACTGTTTTAAATTTGTGGGATGAAGCACTTCAAAAGGTAAGAATCTAGTCCAACTTTTAGATACTGCTATTTTATAAGAGAATATGTTTTAGATTACACCAAAAAAATGGAGAAATTATGTTCATCACACAAATGCTATAATACAATTAGCGAGGACTGGAAAAAGGAGAGATGCTTCGGATATATTACCGGTCATTATCGATCTCAACTCTTGTCACTCGGATGATGATGATGTGTATTATTTTAGCGATGAGCAGGAAACAGTGTGCTCATAAGCACAGAAGATACTATGACCCTTAAATTACAACATCTCTTTCCATGGATTGTGTGTTGTGTTTTTTTTTTATAATGAGTGAATTATTGTTTTTTATGATGAGTTGAATTATAGTTTTATTATCTTTTGTCTTGTCTGTCATTTGTGTTTGTATAAAGAAAAATATGATTTTAAATTGTTAAAGTTAACACATATATGCCAAACCTTTACTGTTGTTGTATATGAATCATGTTATAGCACACTTTAAGTTATATAAAATGTTTTGTTTTCCATTTCATAAACATTTGGGCATTCTTTGGAAATAAATTAGCATTGTTTTCGTTTTCTTTCATCCTTGAGTTTTATTTTATGGTATCAATCTACTCTACTTTGTTTAAGTTACTTTAGTTAGTTTTGGTTATAACTGAAGTACAACAGACTCAAATACAATATTATGCTATACTGTCACCCATTTAATATATTTTATACGAGATGTCCTATGTTAAAAATAGCATAAATATTATTAAAAGTTTGAACTAAGGCCGTAATGGTGATATTTACAGCTACATAATAAGCAAAACTTGTACCAAAATGAAATAAACTTTTACGAATCTAAGCGTTTGAACTATTGCAAAACACAAATAAACAAAACTTACTTACCTACATATATAAAACTAAAGAAAAGCTACATGTTTGAGGTCTTTCAATTTTATTAACTACAGAACACTGCTATAATGTGAAATGATTAATTAAATGATAAGACAACAAAAACCGTAGCTAACCGAAGAATAAAATTGCATTTACAGTCAAATTTAAATGTATGCCAAAGTTTACTGCAATGGTAAATATCTCTTTACAGATGCTTACAAGTTCACAATCGTATGACAAATAAAAATTAATTGGTAAAGAAAAGGTCCAAATCACGTTTCAGTTGCATATCTGATATTAAAAATGTCTTTGTGATTTTTTATACGCTATTCTCACGGCCAAGTTTGTTTCACAGTACATTGCTTTTGAATTGAATTGAATGTTTCTTCAATTAATCACATATCACATGCATAATTACATAACTTTTCTCATAGCAAAGATTCCACTTATTATTCGAAATTTCGCAGGTTTTAGATGCTTTCATTCACACAAGATAACAAGACCCCTGTATATCTAAGAATTTCTGCTGGACTAGAACACTAGAATATTTCTGTTTGTATTGTGTTGTTAATTTAAGTTCCTATTGCAAACCTCACAAGACTTTTTTCTTCACCTAAAACAAAGTAGATTGCATAAAATGAATATTTTAGGAGATCCAAATATTATCTTACCAGAGTGAAAAAAGACATGTTTATCGGTTAGTTTCTTTAAATTAAATCTATCAATCGCGAGTTCATGAGCATGACATGTTGTTTGTTATTGTTTTGGTTTTGAATTCAGCGTCCTATCTAACCTCACATTCGAGATCGACAATAGCCGTCTATTTTACCGACACGAAATGGATCATGCGCGAAGCGTAAGTTATGCTCCTCCCAAGACTCTTGTGAATCAATTCAGGACATGCTTCAAAACTGATCTGACGTCAGGATTTATGACGTAACGATCAACGCTCGGTTTACAGACTATAGCAGCACTCTCGGCGGCACTTAAGATCTCGCGGTCTGTGAGCAAGCGAGGCAGAAGCGTCGTTTTCTCTGTCGCACAGAGGGGAAAAGTCAGAGCCGGATTAAAACGATTATTTATTGAAGTAAAATGTCTAATTTCTGTCTGACAGTACCGTAGTAGGTAATTTTAAAGTTTAGTGGATTATGATGTTTTTTGAATCATTATTGTAATATTACGATAAAATTAGGTTTGTATTTAGTGTTAATAAGGATTATTAAAAAAAAAAAAAAACGTGAAACTGGTTCTGAAAAGCAATAAAATTTCGTTGTTATAACAATCTATAGATTAAAAGAGCTCGTGTGAGCTGACAAAGGGCGATTTATAAAATCGAGGTCAGAATAATTACAATATAAGGAGTGTTATCTGTAATCTTACGAAAAGAATAGTGTTTTAGATAAATCGTTGACTATGCCATTTGACGTTAGTTGTTCAATTCATATGTGTCTAGGAATGCACATAGCACACATACCTAAAATTTATTTGATAATTTATCTTTAGCTGTTCCTCCTGAACGTCTGGTCATTGTTAAAGTCCTTTCTCAGCTCTGCGAAATTCGGATTTTCGCGTCCGAATTTTAATATTCGACAAAGTACTTACAATTTGGCATTTACGGTTTTTATTTTTCAATAATTGTGAGTGTGTCGAGTAATAAAATTCGGATACAAAAATCTTATTTATTTTGCATAGATGAGAAAGAACCTTAGAAATTATTGCTTCTGACAGTCGCACGGTGATGTCTGTCAATATGTCATTTGTTAGGGAAAAGGTAAAATTGACAATAAAATAAAGTTGTTTAACTCAGGGTTTTAATAAGTTTTATTGCCCAATAATTGAAAACTAACAGATGGACAAGAAGGAAAATAAAAAGTGCTTATCTATATTAATAATAATCTAATTACAATAACGTTTTTGTGCTACCCTATAGAACTAGCCGCCGTGCCGCTCGCTTCTCTGTATGAGCCATCGCCCGGCCGGTCGCGAATCGTCGAGATCATATAGAGTGGCCTCGGAATACTTCCCGAATATTCGTGATAGATTGAAGATTATATATAAGCACACCTAAGGCGAACGTTGGTCAGATCAGTTCAGTTAATCATTGAGATATTAGTTGTAAAGTTATAAGAGTAGTTTAGAGTGTTAAATTGTATACAGTGGTAGTGAATAAAGAGAGTATTAGTTGAAAAGAGCAAAGTTGTAATTCTGTTAAGAACCCACGGAAAAAACGTAACAATACTAATGGTTTATTAACGGTAATAAAGTATGTCACAAAATTAATTTTTCATTAACACATGCAATAAAAAATAGACAAAAAAAACAGAGTAAAAAATTTACTTACACCTACGTATAATAACAAATTATAATACATTTTGTACCAATAAAAGTAGCTATAACATGTTACAAATTTCTCCATATTATTAGTTTATTTTTACTGATATTTCTAAAATTACCATTTATTGTTTTTAAAGTGTAATATATTCTAACTGTTAAATATAGTCTAACCACAAATTCTTTGGGCAAATATTTGCAGGGATGGTTAAAAGGTAAATGGTTACTTATATCTAAAAGTGTATTGCAAATATTACTTTTAGTTCCTAAATTTTCGAAGCTTTGTTGAAATATTTGTTCTATTTTACAAATTACTTCCACAAATTCATCATTAGGCATTTGCAAATTTCCAAAGGTGTCCTTATTCGCATTTTCATATGCTTTAAGAAGACAGTAAAAAGATAATTCATCTAGTTCATCGTGGTCTTTACTATATGTATTGTAAATATCACAAGAGTGCTCTCAAAGGTACCCACACACACCGCATGAAATTTTTTTCCAGCATTTAAATTTTTTAAAAATCCACGCTATTTAGTGCATCTCTTTGTTGGAATGTTTTCCTTAGCCTGAGGTACAAAGTCCTGTTTGCAGTGAGGAAGCCTTAAAAGCATCTGATCAGAATCTGCCTCACAGTTTTCTGTGCCTGAGTTAAGCAAGTTGATGCATTGCAACTTTCTAAATGTTCGGTGAAACTGTATTGCTGGTGCAATATGGTGCAATGCAAGAAGACTCTGGTGCAAAAAGGAGGCAGCTCCATTTTAGCAATGTTTCCAGGAGAAGCAAAAAACAGTTTTATTATGAATTCTTTTAATTTATATATTTTATTCGTATGTAGAGTTAAACTTTAATATTTTATAGATAATATACTCACAAATTATGCTTCTTGGAAATATGATTGCCTAGCAATATCAAAAAAAAAGTTGGAGCTGCCCCCTTCTTGCACCGGCGGTTATAAAAAAATTATCAAACACACATTTCAATGCGATTTATCAACAAAATCTTGTCAAAAGTAATAAATAAACATAAACTAATCATCTGTAAAGCTATCTTCTTCTGGTTGAGTCTGAGTAGGTTCTTCTTCTCCTTGACACTTCTGCCCGTCATAAAACCACATACAGTCAGATCAGAAGGCACATATTTTGTTGCAAGTTCCTTTACGTGCAGGTATTTGGGGCGCTTAAGAGGTATCGATTCAGAGTAAAGGCGGAATGTAGTAGGAGGTAAAGTCAACGTAACGCCATGTTTCTGAAAAGTAAACAAGTCCTTAAAGCAGGCACTGGCCGAACTGCTGCATTCCACGCCTTTTGCGGTGCACTCCATGACACGATAAGTAGATATACCAAATTTTTGTTTTCTTAGGTTTGATACGCACTTTTTAAAAGTCCCGCTAAAATGATCACTGAAGTTCAAAATCATTTCTTCAGAAACTGGGACCACTATAAATTTGCGGCATGTATTTTTCACCAACGCAACCCATTCGTCTGGTAACACAATCCTTTCCCATTTTCTTGTCTCATTTTCGATGAATCCGAAGCTGCGGTCACAGGGAAGGAAACTATGTCCTGGTTCCGGATATCTGTGTATACTTTTAGCAAATCTATTATTATTTGCAAGTGTGTAAAGATACTGAGCCATAATTTGGTTTTTATTATGTGAGCTGTAGTTATCAGAATATAGGTATACTTTGTTACTGCTGATGATACAAAATTTTCGAGAAAATAATGTAAAAAGCTTATAACATCATTAGCTCCTTTCTTGGCTATGGTTTCATCGTACATAAAAAAGTACGATTTTCCAGAACTTGCTTAAAAGACACAAAAGTTGTATTCCCAGAGTTGCCGTTTAAAAAAACATCGCCACTAGGTACGTGGGGAAGAGGCATATTCTGTTGATAATCAAATGCTAACAGCTCCATCTCATCTTTGTTCTTTGAAATTTCTGCAATATCTTCTTTCATTTTTGTGTAGAAATAATTTGATTCCTTCTCAAGCACCGCTTTTTCAGTTATTAGATTTCTTTTCACTTCTTCATCTTTTTCCGCAGATATGAGGTTGTCCAGCCTGTCGCAAGTCTGGCAAGTGTCCGACCGTGGCTCTCCAACTGAGTAGTTATAATTTGAAACAAAAAGTCTACAAAAATAGTCGTATGCAACTTGAGGCTTTATTTTTTCATCGTTCTAGATGGCAACGTATATATCGAGTTCGTACTTTTGAAGATAAAGTCTATGCATTTTTTGCATATTGAGTTCAGGTGATAAGTAAAACGTATTTTCATTTTTGGTGCGGCTAAAATGCGACGATCTTTTTGGAAACGACTATATACGGAAATCAATTTGATGTATTATATCCTCACGTATCATATTAGGACGATTGGTATGTTTTCCACGCATGTCTTTGGGTGCCGGAACATTATCTTTCAAATGCTTTATAATAAGTTCTACTCTTTTCTTACTAACACCATATAAAGAACAAAAAGCATTTCTACAAACCCTGTTTAAAGTTGTGCCAATTTTTATATTATATTCACAGGAACAAGAACGTTTTAGTCCTTCACCCAATTTAGGTCTAGATCTGGCAACTTTTTTTATAACTATTTGTCTCCCGAGAAATATGTCCTGTTTCTCTTTGTCAGCAATATTATTGAAGATTGCCAAAATGTCTTGCTTAGCAGTGTCGTTTATTTTTTCAAAACATTTGAATTTACAGTTACAGTTTTTGCCAGTTTTCCTCTCACCTTTCAGGCATTTATGTTTGTCCTTAATGCCGATATAAGTTTTTCCTTCAGCTTTCCTTTTCTTAGCAATATTCCTATTCCACTTACTTTCATCTCTTGCTCGTTTCTTGACAACTGGTTTTTTTACAACTGTTGGTTTCTTTTCACCGTCATCACTTTCGAATCACTTTGAACTAGCGATGAATTTCAGCACTTTATTGAAGGTGGGTTAATAACCTACTAAACGTGACAAATTCAGCAGTTTCAGTCGCTTCCGGGGGAAGGGAACCACATCTAATGTAAAAACTTATACCTACATGAATTGAGTAACTAAATACTTGGGTGGCAAGTTTGACCTTCATTTTTTGGAAACTAGTCGGGTAAATATGAGAATCGGTTAATTTCTGTGCTGCTTTAACAGGAAATTTTTTATCTAACTCATAGAAGTCTTTAATATATTGCCATGAAATTTTTTTACAATTAGCATAAAAGTCATATGATATGTCATCAACATATTTCTCATTGCTTTTATAATATGTGGCACATCAAAGATGAAAAAGAGATACTGATGGTTTTCTAAATAAAAACCAGTATTGTCTAGAGATATCTTTAAAATATTTGACAATTTGATATTGTTGAACCCCATATCACAAGTAACTGCACAAACATTTAACCCCACATTTTTTTATTTTTGCAACGAGTGGATCGCCGTAGTAAAACATCTGTCAAATTATTTCTCATTTGGATCCATAACAATCGACCTCTCCTATTGGTCGATCCATCTCGTATTACGATATGTGTGCGTGATTCAATCGATTTCTATCAAGAGCTCTAGTGGTGTAGAGGTTTAGATCGTTGGGTCTCACCTGGAAAACGCGGGTTCGAACCCCGTTGCTTTTTTTTTATTTTTTTTTACATATTATGTTTCTAAACAGCTTTTTTTCTTGATTTTGGGTATGTCTTGGGTTAGATTGGGTTAGCACCTGGTTAGTTTCCTTTTCGTGAGCCCCCGAAGCGAGCGGAGAGCCATGCGGATCGACCAATGGCCGATTTTTATATAGTGCACTATTTGTGTAAAGGATCTTATAATGCTAAATATTTATACGGCGACGGTTTTCAAAATACCGCCAACTATCGAGTGACGTCATGGATCCAAATGTGAAATAATTTGACAGATGTTTTACTACGGCGATCCACTCGTTTTTTGCACAGCTTCATTGTAATAGGTTAACAGGACAAGAAGTGTGACATAAAAATAGGCTATCGGCTGTTTCCATTTCGAATAAATTCTTCTGACCATAAATACACTGGCAGAAAAGGTTGGTTTGAAAATCTTCTCCCCTGAATCACCCATTGCTAGCCCAATGATGTAATCTTGATTTCGTTCATAAAATAAATTGGCTTTTATAGACATTTCATCGAAGCACAATAAGCAATATTTACTTAAAACTGTTAACCTTTTTTTTTATAAAATGAAGAACTCGGGATTATCTAATCCTGATTCTATCTTAACTGCTCTGATTTCTTTTAACAAGGTGTTAGGGGAGGGAAGGCTATATTTAGACATTAAATATTTTTATAGACTCAGGGACCAGCAAAATATATTGATAGACATTCAATTTTAAACTCTTTGCTAGAAGGTCCACCCTTTGGATGTTTATGCCCCTGTAATACTCACATATTAACAAATTTTGCAGTGTCTGGATTGCAAAATTTAAATGTTAGTGACATATATTGGTCCAAAGATATATTGTCCATATCATTAATTTTTTGGCATTCAAGTTCCTGATCCCTTTGTCGTAAAGATTTATTTTCGGCAGTTCTGGACTTGATGTGCTGTGTGTATTTAACCTTCCTTGGTGAAAGGATACACTGGTTGACGTTTGGGTAGATGTTGAAGATGTCAGACGAGGACTAATTGTAATTGGATTCACGGCGATCTCATGTTGAATTTCGGTTTTGAGCTCGGTTTCAACTACATTTGTCTGGTCAGGTGTAAACATACATTTTATTTAACATTTAAATAACAACTTAGGTGAATATGTAGTCTTAAGCAAAGAACAATAATTTATTTGGTTCAAAATTTTATTTTATGCAGGGTGGACCAATAGCTTGAACAAAACTTGACAGTTACAGATATTATACCATTTCTAGCTCATTTTAAAAAGTAGAAAAATAAAAAAGTTATAGATACTCTTTTAAAAACGGGACAAAGTATTAAAATGAAAGCACTGCACAATTTATTATCGTATCGCTTCATCCTGCATACATAACATTAAGTATATTTTAGCAAAACAATATTACTTTTAATTACGTTGGGGTTTGGAACCTTCGGCAAAAAACACTAAAACAGAGTTTAATCCACAATACCGTAACTAAATTTATGCACTCGACGCGCGTTCCGCTAACCATGTTAGCATCATCAGGAGATGATTAAAACATCATCATTTCCTGATGATGCTAACATGGTTAGCGAATGTTTCGGTATTGTGGATTAAACTCTGTTTTAATTATTTTTAATACCTGAATCAAATACTGCAGATGGAATAGGTGGAACCCCTAACTAACTCTCTCATCTAGAACTCGTATTTTTGCAGGAAGTTGCAAGGGCGCTGCACTATATGAACTCCCCTCAAGGGACGGAAATAGGGTAGGAATTGCAGTGCCTACTAATCGTGTATGAAAGTGACACGTGAACATCCTCTCTTCAAAATGGTTTTCACATATCGAGTAACTTTTATGTAAGTTGATTAGTTTTCCAAACAGGTCCTGTCGATTAGCTTTCATTGCCCATATTCTGGCTCTGTAGATAAATAAAAACACTCTTAAACAATATGCCTTTACTTACAATTAATAGTCGTTGATATAGAAATGTATTTTATTATTTTGATTTGTGAAAAATAGGAATGTAGGGAAAAATAGGAAAAAACACCATATGAAACATAGAAATAGGACTCCTAGAAGGCTAATACATAAGAGTATATAAGCAGATCTACTCACGAAGGAAGAGAGACAAAATATCCATGTGTAAGACAGAAACGCTGAGTTTCGTAGCTTTTGCGCGTGCCTGTCTGTATAAGGGCATGTTGAGTATTAAGTTGAAGGCATTTTCCTCAAATAACACCGAAAACGAATTATAGTACTATCAAACACACGGCAATAATAAAAAACACAAGAACTCTTTACAAAACTGAACATCGGAAGTCGAAAAGCAAAGAAAACAAGAATTCATGATGGCGTCCGATCGGGTCCACGTCCTTGCAATCTCGCAACGTTGCCAAGTATAAGATATGTAAAGTACTAGGTTTTAACGTAACACAAAAATTATTAACATAATCAAAAATCTTAGCAACATATACTTCGAAAATATTAGAGTAAATTTATAATATGAAACAGATTTTAAAAAATTCCGTTTCGGGGTTTACTTCCCACGTTTTTCAGTAGTCATCTAATTAAAATACACATAAAACGGTAAATTTCTCCTAGTTTGGAAACGGTGGTGTTATATAAATTGCATGTAAGCAAGTAAATATAAGGTCTTTATTTACATGCCCGCGCAAGCGTATTATCACCCAACCCCTATTGTTTTCTCCCTTTCTCCGTGAGGGACTTCTCACTCTATCAGCCTTCTAGGAGTCCTATTTCTATGATATGAAAAAATCCCCCGAAAAAAAAAACAGAAAAAATACCCCAGTAAAAAAATTCCACGGCTTCCCATATTGTAAATTGAAGTAGGTATAAAAAGTCTTAGGTTTAAACCGGTTTAAACCCAAACTAAACCAAAGTAACCAACTGACCGGTAACCGAAAATGGCTTTGCGCCTAGCTAAAAAAAAAATTGATTTTTGTTTAGCTATGTCAAAATTACAAATAAAAAACAAATAATTCAAACTTCTATTCAATTTGTAATATGTGAATGCGCGAGACATGCCGTCGTCATATTCATACAACTCTATAGGTTATAAGCATGCAAATTATTTACAGTTTTCATTGTTAGGTATAGTTTGCTGACTACTTTTCCTTTGAAAGTATTTATCATTAATGTCATAAACCATCAATCTAGACCGTCCTTTATGTTGGTTACAGGTGTCTTTATATACTTTTATTATGCCTATAATAAATAAATGAGTTTAGACCTTAGATGTCTAGACGAAATACGCCTTGTTCTTAAAATTTTCACTTGTCTTTGCAGGTAAAAATATTATATTATAATGTCACAGCCACTGATTGCCGGATTTCCAATAGGGCAAAAACGGCAATAGCCCTAAAGCCCCGGACCCTGCTAGGGCCCCACATCGTACGAAAAAAAAAGGTGACTTATTTATTAAAAAATTTACATTTTTTCGTTGCATCTTTTAAAATTTTATGGCTACTTAATCAAAAACAAAGCTAATAATTTTTATTTAGAAAATCCCAAATACAAAGCAACCACTCGATAATCGGCAACAGCGGTCATTTTGCCAAGTAAAATTTTAAATTTATTATTACTCTTTTAATCGATCATAATATGACGTTTTATAATGCTAACAATATAAAAACCAAAATTTCGGCGTGCTTTACCAACGCTGCCGACAAAGAGGCGAAAAAAGCGGCGCGGCGAAGTCAGCGGCAATGTTTGTGATACCGCCAGAAACCACTGATCTTTGTCTAGATCAGTGCCAGAAACCGGTTTTTATTCTATGAATTATACCACAGCTTATACAAACTGTGATTATACATTAGATATTTTGCGGATATGAAATAATTGAAAAATGAAGTAGATGTTTTTTTTAAATAGAGAAATAAGTTTAGTTTAGTTCAGCGAATACAAGCATAAAGATCATTTTATTTTTAATTTCTTTTGATAGTAAATATTTAATTATGAAAGTTTTATTTTGTTTAGATTTATTTCATTGACATAGTTTTCCAGTAAAAGTGCTAGTTTAAGATTTAAGAAGCAAATACTTTTTCCTGTATTTGAAGAAGAATCGTTATATAAAAATGTCAGGTGACTTTTCAGTTCAATTCATTAAATAATCTTATACTCGTATGATTAATGTGTTTGTTGTTGTTTTGTATAAAAAGAGAGAAAAAGTTGCATAGGTATAGGCTATAACGCCCCGATTCTGTGATGCCCGAAGGCTTCCTGGTATGTAAATCCGGCACTGGTCACAGCTTTGTAATGTGTAAGTGTAAGTTAACACATTTAAGGTACCTATGGGAAGTACTTTTTAATTATTTAAACCTAAAAAAATATAACTACATGGAAATCAAAGCTCGAAATATTAAGCAAAACCCTTAATAAAACCTCTTTTACTTCCCATTTTACAACTTGGAAAAAGGGTCAATTTTTTAACATTAAGTATTAAATTAATAACTCTAAAGGCATATTATATTTAAACAGGCCAAACTGAGTTTCTTATATTAAAAGAGAATTTTGTATGAGTTTAAACTACTTTAACGATTTTAAAAATTGTTCTTTTTAATTAACTGTGGGTTTTGAGCAACTGTGTCCTACCCGTTTTTGAAACTATACAAGTTAGAATCACAAGATATTTCTAAAATATTTTACGACAACATACGGCGTTTAGTTTACGACGAAAGTTTACTTTTTATCAAAACATGCAAGAAATATGCTGTAAGTACTTACCGGTTAGCATCCTTAGAAAAACGATAGAATTTCTTCTTCGAGTTATAACCTTTAATAAAAACAGTTTCGCACTGCACAAACATCATGATGTCCTCATGATTTTTTGTCACTCATTTTACTAGAGTTTAAAAGCAAAAATAAAACACAATGTTCAAAAGAATCACAAACGAAACGCGCAAAATTAAAAGCACGGCTAGGAGGGCTAAACGTACGATAAGTAATACCGATCTCCCGACTGCACGTCAAAGAAATCTTTTCCCGCAAGGGGCGGAGCATAGCGCCTGCGCGAGGGGATCAACGCAAACCGTTCTCGCCAAGAGAGAGATCTAGCTGTGTAAGTATAAGCTGTGATGTTACATTGTAAAATAAACAATGTCAGGGTTAAGTGAAATTATCTTACTAAATAAGAAATAATAATGTGATTATAATTTTAATAACTACCGTTAAGTTAACTTGAACTAAAATGTGACTAAAATATATTGTCTTTAGCTGATAATTGTTTTGCATTACAAGATATCAATGGCAAAATAACTCCACACCACAAGAATCAATTTGTCATGAACAATTACGTTTTGTAGATGTAGCTAATCTCCTAGTATTTAATTATGTAAAAAATAATGCCAATATACATAAGAAATTGTCTTCTTAACAAATTGAATAGCAGTAAATTATACTTTACGATACCTAAATGGAGCTATAATAACTACTATAATTTAATACTAAATTGCAGAAAGACTCACCGTCTATTGGAGTGAACGGACCATGGGTAGCAACAAATGTATCAAACTCAATCAGTGTTTGCACTTTTAAAAATACTTTTGGAATTTCGGTTTCTATCGAGTCATCTTTTGGATTATCTTCAATACTAGAATGTTTTATCACACACATATTAAATGAACAATCTATTTCACAAGGATTACTTTCTCTTTCTTTGAAATCGGCAATCTGAAACAGTAACGACATTTGAATGAACAGTATTAAATATATAATAAAAACATTTAACATTTTATAATATAAATACATGATTCGAAGTCTGTACAATAAAAAGTGATATAGCATAACATACTAACTGTTTCGATATGAGTGCTATTTTATAATTTTTTATATAATGGTATATTAAGTGAATGTATCCTATTATAAAACAACAAACAGACATTGAAAACCAGATTGAACAGAGATGGTATATGAGATGAAGCAAATTTGTTGGCTGCATCACTACTTTCAGAAATACCTCGTCTTTTTCAACGTGGCAGATGACACGTCAGCCATCATTGGGGCAGCACAATCGGTGCTTGCTTCTTGGAGATTTTTAATAGTTAAAACTGACCCACATATTCTGATATCACTATAAAATTCGCTTGATGATGTCACTGAACTTGAATCACCAAGAAAAGAAGTAGAATTACACATAAAATCAGTAGAATCTTACATGATATTAATCGGTCATGTATCTAAAATCGATTACCAATCTTAAACAAGAATAAAGCAGTATACAATCCAATTATTCTACAAACCGAACCCAAAAACAATAGACGCAAATAAAGTATGTGCTCAAATTACTGGATTCTAAATTAATTAAGCATAGTGAAACAGTGAGTTTATTCATGCTCATAAAATTTAATTTTTTTACATACGTCAAACAGTAAAAGATCCTATACACCACACTTAACATAGGTACAACTTATTACATAATAACCTTCGCATCTAAAAATTCCTGCATAATATAGAAAGCTTGATCTAACAAATATTTTTTAATTGAACTGACAACCTGTCTCTAAACTTTTAATGTGCTCGGGAAGCTTATTAAAGAGTGTTGGTCCAAAATAAGTACTGCTTGTACACTACAAACTTATATTATTCTTATCTCTAGTATTATGACAATGATTTTGACAACAGAGTTTATATTTATCCATATTATTCCGGGCATAATTCAGACAGCCTAAAATATACATGGATGGCATAGTAAGTATATTTAAGTTTATGAAGGTTTGCCTAACATCTGCTCTATAATGTAGGGCCCCCACAACTCGGACTGCCCTTCTTTGCAATTTAAAAATTCTATTTGCCTGTGCTGTATGACCCCACGTAAGAATGGCATAGTTGCAATGAGCCTGAAATAAAGCGTGGAAGGCCATAAGTAGCACCTCATGATCAACATTTTTTTTTTAGGATTTTTAGGAGAAATATTATTTGCGACAGTTTTTTTGCTACCTAGTCAATATGGGTGTCAAGGATCAAGGTGCCATCCAGATATACCCCAAGAAGTCTAACGGAATCACTAAGATTTTCATCAACAGTCAACTGTGGATCTACGTCCCTGAGACTAAAAATTATCTTTTCAGTTTTATTTATATTTAATGATAACCTATTCGAATTAAACCAACTTTCCAAATCAACCAGAGATTGCTTTATTTGTACAGTAAGAAGCTCGAAGTCCTCACTTTTTGTAAGAGCAGTTGTATCATCGGCAAATTGTACCAATTTTTCATTTGTTGAAGTTTCTATATAATTGGCATATATTAAAAACAGCAGGGGACCCAGGAGAGATCCTTGCGGAAACCCATGCTCGACATTTAATGCTCCAGAAAAGGTTTGCCGAATTCGATCTGTTAAGTAGCTCTTAATTAGTTGGATACTTTGCGGATCGATGCCATAGTATTCTAACTTTTGTAGTAGAATTTCATGACATACGCAGTCAAACGCCTTAGAGAGGTCACACAGGATTGCTCCTATGTATTGATACTCCTCAGGGCTCTCGACAATACTCCAATAGTGAGATGATAGATAGCACTTTATGTGGACTTGGACTTCATAAAACCAAACTGGTTATCCGTAAACAAGGCATTTTCATCAAAGTAAGTATACAATTGACCCTTTAAATATTCAAAGACCTTTGACAATGTTGGAACCAGAGGTATAGGTCTGTAGTTAATTCCGTCATTATAGTCTCCTTTTTTATAAATTGGCACGACTTTTGCTTGTTTAAACATATTGAGATAAATACCCTCACGTATACAAGAATTCAACATATGTGTTAGTGGTATAATCAGTGTGTTTTTTATTTTCTTTAAAAGAATGGGGTTGTAGCCAAAAATATCCTTGCTAGTTTTTGGTTTCAAAGTGTCAATGGTATCCCGAACCTCAATTATGTTGACCTCTCTGAAAGAAAAACCATCGGGAGGAGGTTTTTCCCGAAAATGCAAAAGATATGTACAGGGTGGCTTGAATTTGTGTCTATGTATGGGGAACTCGAGAACCGTAAGAGATACAGTGTCTGTCAAATTAAGGCAAAATTGCGCATTTAGGTGCCTAACAATATGCCGTCTACAAAGTTTTAAAATTCCGAGTAATTTCGGAGATATCCGGGAAAAACCGAAATTTTGTAAAATCGTTTTATTTTTTTCCTGGGCTTATTTAAAAACCTATTTCAAATCTAATTGCACTCTTACATTGCCACTTTTTCCGCTCTTTCCAATGATGATATCCAGTTTGAAATCCGACGCTTCGTCTTCAAGGGATCATCATCAACTTTCTTTTTTTAAATACTAATTTTAATTTTTTTTATCGTTTTTCAGATGGTATTGGCGTTATTAATATGAGTATATGTTTTTATTTTAATTTTTTTTTATTTAATTTTTATTATTTTTTTAATATTTGTATTTTATGTATTTTGCTTTGGCGTGATTTTAAATAATTTAAGGTAGGTACTTTTGAAGTTTTCATATTCTATAAAAATATTTTATTTGTTTTTTTCTATTAGGTAGAGGAGAGAACATTGGAGCCCGTATTAAAAATGAAAAATAGTAAAATTATTTTTTACGAGAATATGGCCATGAACTATTACTCAAAAAAGTTGCTTAGTGCATTTTATTTATAATCAAAATTCCAATAGATATTTTTCCATCAAAGTTCCTATAGTATCACGTAGTATGAATATAAATTGTTGATGTTCTCTATTAAATAATTTTTTTAATTGGTTAAAAGTTGAGAATATTTTATCTTTGCAGTAAGCAACTTGTTTGAGTAATAGTTCATGGCCTAATTCTCGTAAGAAATAATTTTACTATTTTTTATTTTTCATACGTAAATTTTCCACTTAATACAAAAACAACATAAAATATTTCTATAGAATATAAAAATTTCAAAAGTACCTACCTTAAATTATTTAAAATTACGCCAAAGCAAAATATATAATTACAAAAATGATAATGAAAAGTAAAAAAATAAAAAAATAAAAAAAAAATAAAAACAAATAGTCATATTAATAACGCAAATACTATCTGAAAAACGATAAAAAAAATTAAAGTTCGTATTTAAAAAAATAAAGTTGATGATGATCCCTTGAAGACGAGACATCGGATTTCAAACTGGATACCATAGATAGAGCGGAAAAAGAGGCAATGCAAAAGTGCAATTCAACTTGAAATCCGTTTTTAAATAAGCCCAGGAAAAAAATAAAACGAATTTTAAAAATTTCGGTTATTCCGGAGATCTCCGGAAATAATCGGAATTTTAAAACTTTCTAAGCTTCATATTGTTAGGCACCTAAATGCGCAATTTTGCCTTAATTTGACCGACACTGTATATCTTACGGTTTTCGAGTTCCTCATACATAGACACGAATTCGAGCCACCCTGTACAAGCCTCAGTATTTGCTTGGGGAAGATTTTGCAACACTGTGTGTGGGACACCTGTGAAAAAAGAGTTAAATGTGTCCGCGCTAATTTCGTTTGTTGATTGTTTTTTTTACACCTCTATAGTTATTTGTAATTTGCCAGGCAGCCCTAACTTTATTTTCAGTTGTTCGCAAAAAATCAGGATTTGCCTTTGCTTTACACTCATTTATTTTTTTTCTATAGAGTGCCCTATACTCATTTCTAATAACAGCAATTTCAGGTTGTTTATAGTTATTAAACAAATCATTTAGGAGCCTAAGACGCTCTCTCATTTTACCCAACTCCTGTTTATACCACCTCACACTTCCATCAGACTTAGATACTGTTTTTTTAAAAGGAAAACATAAATTAAAATTTTCTGTGAGTATACATGTAAAGTTATCACCTTTAGCACCAGCACTTATATTTTCTAACCCTACAAAGGACTAATCCGTCTTGCTCAAAATATTAAAAAGTTTATTTGTACCAACTGCTGTTTGTGGTTGATAGAAACTTGTTTCAGACCTTTGAGAGTCAGAATTTCTAAGTTTTTTTAAGTCAGTTATATTTGTTTTCACTGCTTGATGATCCGAAAGTACTGCATCAATAACCGCAGTTCTAAACTTTAAAATACCCATAAAATTCGCAAAAACATTGTCAAGGCATGCAGTTTGTCTAGTATTATCAAAGATTTGTTGAGTGAATCCATAAGAGTTCATTAGATCCATAAAGTCTTGCTTTCGGGTGTTATTCAAATTAAAGTGCATATTTTGAACAAACAGGTAAGATCTCTAAAATTGCACACATACTATTTAAAAACAAATTAAAATCACCACCCGGTGGACGGTACACAGCTAAAATTATAAGGTTCACATTACTTATTTCAACAGCAGCAAATTTACATGACATTTCCGTCGAGTGTTGACTTGAATAAGTCTTCCCTTGCACAGCTTCCAATGCCATTTTTGACCAAAATTGCTACACCTCCATGTATATGTTGTTTTCTACAGAAGTTTGATACCACAGAATAGCCAGGCAATGAAAAAGATAATGTCTCCTCATGGGACATAAAATGTTCAGAAAAACAAAAAACATTGTAAGATTCTTGAGCACTTTCTAGGAATACCTCAATTTCTCCAATTTTACATTCTGGTGGAGGATGGTTAGGCTTGAACTTCAAATTTCTCCATTGGATTTTCCCTGAACACTGGGCGTCGTCGAAGATGGAGAAAATGGTTTATTACAATTCCCTTACCCCAGAGGTTCAGAGGCATGACTGCTTGTTTTGCTTCAGTTTGGACTTCCAGCTTAAAACTACTTTTGAACTTACCTTTTCTAGTTTTCATTTTATAAGCTCTACAGGAGATCTGGAGTTTGCCATGGATGTATTTTATTAGTTCTTCTTCAGTTGTTTTTACGTCGGACACAAACAAGTAAGATCTCTGGCTTGCAACTGACATTCCAAAATCAATGTTTTCACCATATACTGGTTTGGGCCTGCTTTGTTCAAGATACCTTTTCCGATCTGTCTTTCATTTGACAATACTCCAATTTTCCCCATCTGATGCCTCTATATTGTCATTTGCCCAAGAATACTCAGATACTTTGGGCAAGGTTTCTGTTTGCGAATTTTGTGGTGTTTTATTTATTTTTGTTTTTGCTGTGTGGTGACCTCAAGTTGAAGTGTCATCCGTCATGTTAAACATATCATCTCCAGATGGTGCATTTGAACTACTTTTCGAACGAGTTTTGGTTGTTTTTGTTGTGGATATCAGCGGCTGCGCAGACGCATGTGCTTTGTTGTTTACACGCATGATCGAACTGTTTGAGCTTTTTAAATGTCCGTTTGACGGGTTTTTAGACGCCTCCTTTAAGGTTGGAACAGGGGTTATGGTATGCGTTTCCACACCTATTTACCGCTGAAATGCACATTTTTCGGCCCTTATGATTTTTTCAGACACCCATTTCTTCCACTTTGTCCATTTTCTTGGTTACCTTAACCATATTGTCTTCCATTGATTTGTTCTTCTTCTTTAGCTCGGTAGTTTCTGTTGTATCCAGGAAGCGTACTTTTCCATTGATTTCATTCGCTTAATAATTTTATTGACGCTGTTTTCCTGCATTTTACTTTCCATTTCTAGAATTGTTCGCTTCAAAAGATTCATTTCTTCATCTTTTTTGATTATAGTCTCATTTACGGCTTTGTTTACATTCTCATCGCAGGAAATGTTTGCACATGTTGAACACTGAACTTGACTTTTACTGCCACTCACCACTTGTAATCCGGTCATTCTAAGAGCACATGATTGATGATAATGACCTTTACGATTAACACATTTAACTCCGATTTTTTCGACGTTATTTTTGCATTTTTGTGCATTTTTTTTTAAATCAACTTCGGACGGCTCGACATCACTCGGCGCCATCTTGAATATACTATATAGGAAAAGTTCCAACTTTAAGCTTTATGAAGGTCTTAGTAGGTACTTCATATCTTAGGTGAAACGTCCAACTGAGCCTTTTTACCTTAGTTACAGCATAATGATCTGGAGACTATCCACTGACATAAGAACAGAAAAGGATAATGTATGCAATATTTCAGCTAAAACCAATAGAAGCCTTAAAGCTGCAGATTAAAAACCACAAATTGCTGCCCAGAATCCACTTACTTAATAAAATACTAACTCTAAGTACACATATACAGTGAACAAGCTTAGAAAATCACAACCATCAGACCAGATAAAAAAACAATCTTATCTATCCAGTATATAATTTCTCATTTTATCAAAAACCTCTGTACTATGCCTGTACCAAGACATAAAACAAAAACCAAATGAGATTAGGCAGGCATGATGATCAAGAGACAGGTCAGGCTCAGACTAACAGCAAAGCGGACTACTAAATTTTTAACAAATTTGTAGCATATCATACAATTAACACGCAATACTTACAAGTACTACATTGGTATGCCGATGGAACTGGATATACATGTGGTGTTTCCCGATTTTAGTAATCGGATGGTCAGGAGCATGTAATAGTGGTAACCGTTCATGTGCAGTAGCAGGTAAATGCTGCAAAGTTTTCTCACATCGTCTTTGAGTAATCCAATATCTAAAATAATAATATGCAAGAAAATTATTGCTTCAAAATACTTTAAATTTGCATTGCAACAAACTTGACTCATACTTGAACACGTGTCTTACCTTAGTTCCGATATATAGGATGGAAGCTTGGCATGATTTCCATTTAATATGTTGTTAATTTCTGGTATTAAAGGCGGATCATATTGGGGAACGTGACTCTGAAGCATGCCTGTATGTGTATCCACAGTAATGAGAAGTTGTTCTGCCCTTAAACAAGGCTGTAAAATAGCTACTGACAGTATAGCGGGTGACCCCTGAAGTGTACCTAAATTAAAAATAAGTACGTCAGAATGTTTAAAAAAGAAATTGAGTTATTTATACCATAATTGATGTTATGAAGCATTTTCTTATCTTGTACAGAATGTATGCAGGAAGACTTAGGTTTTTCAATATTCACTTTTATTAGAATTTTAAAATATGCTTTTCGATGTGAAGAAAAATGCCTTTATAGTGTTAACGAACTTACATTCGACATCCTTTAATATACTTTGAAGTTCCAGTTTTATATCATCTAATCTACTGCGCGTCCTGACGTAAATAGTATGAACTAAGAGTCGCTCCATTGATAATACTTCACTTCTTATTGCCCTATCAGCTATTTCAGATTCCTAAAATATTGTATATTTTTATTTGGCTGTTTTGAACTAAACCATACATTTAATAATATTCTTAATTAAGTAAAATCATTCAGCAATCAGATGTATTGGTTAATTGAGAAACAAAACTAAGCATGTGCAGCTCCACCTACGTTCGTGACGTCACATTTCAGTCGCCCTCGATTGACCGTGAATTCAGAGACTAGGTGTAACGCCACGCAGGGTGTAGAAACTTTACATATCAGTATTTGCCTCGAAAAAAGTATTCAATCGGAAAAACAAACATAATAGTCCAGAACTAACTGATTCTAAATGTAGGTTAGATAATCGATTACAAGAAGACACAGGTTCAATATTCATTCTTATTAGAATTTTAAAGTATGCTTTTTGATGTGAACAAAAATGCCTTTCATAGTTTAACGAACTTACACCGCAGGACCTGACTTATCTATGACAGGAATGTCAGAATTTGACGATGCAGGGATTGAGTGTTTAAGAAATAACACGAAAAGTCAATTGAACGAAGGTTTACTGTTTAAAACTTATAAAGGAATAGAACGTGCTATGCCTATAGAATCTTAACAAACGACTACACTACGATAAGTATTTTCGTATGGTCACACGCCGAAAGAAGTGTAACAAAATCCGATTTGTTTCAGCGAGGCAATTAAGATAAACTATATACTGAAGTGTGCAGGCACCATACTTATGTAATTTATTACCTATAAAGGAAACCATAAAGCATCTTAATATTGGAATATACAACATTCTCCCTCAATATTAAAGGTGCTTTCTAAATAGTAATGAAAAAACTGATTCTAACATACCTAAAAAACAATATTTTTCGCAGTAACGGTCACAGACACTATTTTAAGTTCATTTCATTACAAATGAATTTATGTTTTTTTGCAACCCAATGATTTTGTTAACATATCTGCGATCATTTCTGCTTAGGCATGTATGAAAGCTCAATATCATTTTCTTTTATTTTATCACGAATAAAATGATATTTAACATGTAATGTGCTTAGTGGGTTTGTGAAAAATATGATTTTCTGATAATTTTATCGCACTTTGGTTATGGTTAAAGATAGTCATTGGCAAATGAAGATTTAAGAAACTACAATCGTCATTTTCGCTAAATATTTCTACACATAGCGCTTTTAATGACTCTTTTGTTACTTCACATATACCATATATATTCAGCTTCGGTGGAACTTACAGCAATAGTGTCTTGCTTTTGACATTCCCAGGATACTGGACCTCTCGCTAACATGAAAATATAGCCATAAAATGATTTTCTATCGATTTCATTGTTGGCCCAGTCAGCATCCACAAAACCAGCTATAGGCTTACTTGATTTTTTGAAAAAAATTCCCATATCTTTTGTTCCTTTCAAATATTTAAGCACTCTTTTAGCACTCACCCAAGGGTCTTTAGTATGACTATTATTGAACTGGCTTAGAAAAACAGAACAGAAAAAGAAATATCTGGTTTTGTGCAAACTGCAAGATACATTATAGATCCTATCAATTGCTGATACGGTACATCAACAAATTCTCCTAACCCAAACTAACCCAAACAACCGACAATTTTTGATTTTGCTCTAACGGAGTACCTACCGCATTACAGTTTGACATTTCAAATCTATCAAGTACCTTCTCAATATATTTTTCCTGACTAATTTTTAGTCCGCCTTTTGAACGATCTCGATCAACCTTTGTTCCGAGAATATTCGAGATTGGTCCAAGGTCTTTAATGTGAAAATGCTTATTTAATTTAATTTTTAAATGTTTGGCCTCTTGGTGATCATTATAGAAAATAAAAAAGTCATCAGCATAAAGTGCTATAATTATAATGGAATCTGCAAAATTTTTAAAGAAAATACATGGCTCTATTTTTGATTGCACAAAATTTAACTCTAATAATATATGATATGCTTTTTCATACCACAATTTGGCGGATTGTTTAAGCCCATAGATAGCCTTTTTTAATCGACAAACTTCGCTTTCTGACACTAACTCCATAAAACCTTCTGGTTGACTCATATAGATTTCTTGGTCAATGTCACCTTTTAAAAAAGCAGTTTCCATATCTAAGCGACCAGCCTCTAAGTTTAATTCAGCTGTCATTGCTAATAATAGCCTCAAATTACTAAATCTGATAACTGGCGAAAAAGTTTCAGAATAATCTACTCCATATTTTTGAGTAAACCCCTTTGCTACAAGCCTAGCTCTATAAGTCACTATATCTCCATTCTGATTCCTTTTAATTTTAAACACCCACTTATTTTTAATAATATTTCTATTATTAGGTTTATCAACCAATTCCCAAGCATTGTTTGCCTTGAATGCGTCAAGTTCATTCTTAATTGCTTTTCGCCATTCTACACTTCGCGAGCTTGACAATGCTTCGGAAATGGTTGTTGGCTCTAATTCATCTAATATACTTAATATAGCAAAATCAGAGTCGTAATTAGTATTACAGTTACCACACCTGTCCGGTTTTCTTATTACACGTTTAGAATACCTGGATTAATTTTCACATTCACTCTCACTTGACTCATTTTCGTTTTCACCAACTAGTACATCACTGTTTTCTTCTGGATTGACTTCTTCTTCTTGAAGATGGGGGGCCTCAGCTGGCATATCTTCCAAGTCAGCATCATCACCTTCATTCCCATATGTTATCTTCAACGGAAGAACTTCTGATGTAGTTGGTGCAATGGAAACCTTCGATGGGTCGTCTGGAAGCTTGTTTTCCATAAACACACCATCCATGGTTACTTGGGTCTAATAGCCTGTATGCAGCACTTGTTTCAGAGTACCCGACAAAAAAATACTCTTTACTTTTGTCGTCAAGTTTTTTTCTTTTCACATCGGGTATATGAACATAAGCTCGACATCCAAAGATCCTCAGATGTTTTAAGTCTACCTTTTTGCCCGTCCATTTCTCTTCAGGAGTTTCACCACGTATTTTTTTAGTTGGTGAACGGATCAAAAGATAAACTGCTGTATTGGCAGCTTCTGCCCACATCTGCTTCGGACTATTTGAGTTGATGAGCATTGAACGTGCTTTTTCGAGTATGGTTCGATTGTAGCGTTCAGCCACTCCATTTTGCTGTGGAGTGTAGGGGATTGTTTGTTCATGTTTGATTCCCCGATATTTGAGGAATTTCGTCAAACGCTCGTTGCAGTATTCTCCTCCATTGTCGGTTCTCAGAATCTTTATTTTTCGTTCTGTTTGGTTTTCCACCATGGAGCAGAAGTTTTTGAAAATTTCTGGAACTTCACTTTTATGTTCTAGAAAATAACAAAATACTTTCCTTGTGCTGTCATCAATCAGGGTCAACATATATTTTTTGCCATCACATGATTGCACTTCCATAGGTCCTACAAGGTCTGAATGGATCAAGTCAAGTTTATTTTGTGTGACTTGTTTATTCTTTTTATATGGGAAAGGTTTTCTGGCCTACTTACCGTTAATGCAACTTTCAAGTATTCTGGATTTTTATTTTCGTTGTACAAAACACCAGTGGCCAGAACATTTTTCAACAACGCTATGCTATAATGATTAAGGTGACCTAGGCGTCTGTGCCACAGCATCTGAGAATCTTGAGATTTCGCCACATTCGCAAACACATTCATGACATCTAGTTTATACAAGCCACTCACATTTGCTGCAGTAGCTACAGGTTCTCCCTTAATACTACAGTTATCGTCATCAATTATTCTGCATCCTTCTGCACCAAAATGCACACAATGTCCCTTTGAAACCATTTCATTTACTGACAAGTTCACTGACAGATTTGGTACATATTTAATTTTTGATATATTCTGTACAGTTCCATTGTGTTTCAACTTCACAACACTATTGCCAGTTCCACTCACAGACAGTTTAGCATTATTTGCCACGAATACGTCCTGCCTCGAGTCTTCATCCGTTAGGTTGGAAAGAAGTTCTCTGTTTCCAGTCATGTGGGAAGAGGCACCACTATCAACATACCAGGCTGTTTCATGTATACCATTGATACTTAAAGCTGTCGCGAACAAAGCTTTCCGTCCACCTTGGCTTTTCTTATTTTTGTTTGCCTTTTCAGAATTATCTGGAGGACTCTTCTTCATTTGAGGGCATTGATTTTTATAATGTTCTTTCTGTTTACAGCTCCAGCACCATGGAGATTTTTTAAAATTCTTTAAAAGTCCACAGTCACCAGTAGGTTTGCTATTCTGAAATTTTTTGTTCTGCAGTAATTTCGTCTTAACGAAGTCCGACGTTATGTCCACACCTGAATTTTCCAGTGCTATAATCATTGGATCGTAGTCCACTGTCAGTCCCTGCAGCATGATAACGCCTAAAAACTCATCATCTAGTGGTTTTCCAATTGATGAAAGTTTTTGGGACAAAGACATGACTTCGTTGACATACTCTTCCATTGTGCCAAATTCTCTAACTTTATGGAGGACAATTCCTAAGTAGACCTAGTCGCCTATGAAGTCCTTTGTCTTCAAATGATTTTTCAAGAGCTTTCCACGCTTCGCTAGCAGTTTGCGCTTGCATCACATGAGGAAATGTCGACTTGTCTAGAGAAATAATTATTTTTGAAAGAGCTTTCTCTTTACGCTTTGTATTAGCATCCACCGTAGGCCCCCACTGTTCAGTTATACAGTTCCAAAGTCCGTCTAACTTTAATAACGCACTTATCTGGAACTTCCAGTCGCTATAATTCTCACGGCCTTTAAGTTTTTCAACACTCATTCCGAAATTTAAACTTTCGTTTACCGCTATTTTATTTTTTTATTACGACGACGAAACAAACCCACAACCTCGTACAATACCGAACTATCGCGCTTTCTTAAACCACTCTTGCAAGCCCTGGACCCATAACCTGTCAGAATTTGACGATGCAGGGAATGAGTGTTTAAGAAATAACACAAAAAGTCAATTGAACGAAGGTTTACTGTTTAAAACTAATAAAGGAATACAACGTGCTATGCCTAGAGAATCTTAACAAACGACTAAACTATGATAAGTATTTTCGTATGGTCACACACCGAAAGAAGTGTAACATAATCCGATTTCTTTCAGCGAAGCAATTAAGATAAACTATATGCTGAAGTGTGCAGGCACCACACTTATGTAATTTATTATCTATAAGGGAAACATCTTAATATTGGAATATACAACAAGGAAAAAACACTGACTATAGCCTCATCCATAAGGTTGTTGAGCATCAACGTAGAAAACAGCATATCCGGCGTAATCACGTCACCAAAATCGCCAAGACAACAGCACAAAACCTTGGAACACTCTATAGAGCAAAAAAGTTGTATACACCTCATCAGCTCTTACTGCTCTATAAGGCCCAGATAAAACCATCTCTGGAATACCGTTCCCATGTGTGGAGCTCGGCACCCAAAAACTTGCTCAAGATATTAGATTCCATATAGAGGAGAGCAGTCCGTCTTGTGGATGACCCAGAGTTGACTAAAGACCGTTATAGCCTTGAACATCGAAGAAAAGTGGCGGACCTATCTCGTTACTATCGATACTACAACGGAAGGTTTTCGAACGAGCTGGCACTTATGATTCCGCCCAGAGTTGTTCCAAACAGAAACGTCCGTCAAACACAAGCTGCTCATCAACATGAGCAAAGATATTTAAGAAGAGCCACACTTGGCATCGACCCCCTCTGATTTGGAAATTTTTTTGTGGGCATGTTACCCACCTAGAAGGTAGTCAAAAGCTAAAATGTTATGACCCGCAAAAATTTATTGGCTGACCTGTAGCCTTTTCGGTTTTTTTTTTCACATTTTTGACTTGAATTTGGGTATTTTCGATTACACAGATGTTTTTGTATTAAATAGCTGAAAATCAGTTACCTAGTGTAAAATTGACCAAGAAACAAGAATATGGCCATAGATTTGACCTACAACAAATATCTCCAAAAATATTAGCCAAAAACTCTCAAAATTTACCAGAAAAGTCCCAAATCTTGGGGAAATGTTCAATAAATATTTTCTTTGAATACAAGGCGGTCATCTTGTAAAGAAAGAACTAGCGAATCCAATGAGGACACACCTAGATTTTTAGGACGAACCATTCAGAAATTGCGGAGGTTTTTGTTTTCTTTCAAAAATATAAATTTTTGATCTCTTGGGACAATGTCCGACCTACAGGCCTATTTTGCGATGTACCTGGACTTCCTGGAGCGATCGGTGCGGGAAGCGAGAGGTGACAGAAAGTGACAAACGTGAACTGTGCTGCAGCGCAGTGCCTTTAGCCGGAGCGCCAAGCGGCATGCGCGTTGGATAACTTGCCTACCCGGTGGCTTATTTGTATCGAGCGTACGAGATCCCGACTTTTTATAGCGCGACTATAATATAAATGTGCAGGCTTTTCATATTTTGGGTTAGTTTTGGTTGGTTGCGCCCGCGTATTGAGCGGGAGTTGGGATCTCGTACGCTCGATACAAATAAGCCACCGGGTAGGCAAGTTATCCAACGCGCATGGTTGGCAGGTTTGTCTACCCTGAACCCTCTTGGCGCTCCGGCTAAAGGCACTGCGCTGCAGCACAGTTCACGTTTGTCACTTTCTGTCACTTCTCGCTGCCCGTACCGAACGCTCCAGGACGTCCAGGTACATCGCAAAATAGGCCTGTGCCTGTAGGTCGGACATTGTCCCACGAGATCAAAAATTGATATTTTTTATAGAAAACAAAAACCTCCAACTTTGAATCCGCGCAATTTCTGAATGGCTCGTCCTAAAAATCTGGGTGTGTGCACATTGGATTCGCTGGTTCTTTCTCTACAAGATGACCGCCTCGTATAGTCAAAGAAAATATTTTTTGAACATTTCCCCAAGATTTGGGACTTTTTTGGTAAATTTTGAGAGTTTTTGACCAATATTTTTGGAGATATTTGTCGTAGGTCAAATCTGTGGCCATATTCTTGTTCCTTGGTCCATTTTCGACTGGGTAACTAATTTTCAGCCACTTAGTACAAAAACCTCTACCTAATCGAAAATGCCCTAATTCAAGCCAAAATGTGAAAAAAAAACGAAAACTGGCTATAGTTTAGCTAATAAATTTTTGCGGGACCTAATATTTTGGTTTTTGTACTACCCTTTAGATGGGTAACATGCTCACAGAAAATCAGCCAAATAGGAGGGGGTCGATGCCAAGTGTGGCTTTTCTTAAATAATTTTGCTCCATACGATTCAGTTGCGAGCACCTAGGACGTCGCTGTTGCGACGCGTCTGGAGGACTGCCTCACTCTGGAATGGACTTCCGAGTAACTTTTTTCCTGAAATCTACAACCTACAGAGCTTCAAATCCAACGTCTACCGTCTTCTCCGCACACGCACCGCTCGTTGAGTGGCATTGAATTATCCTTTTGTGTGTGTACCGAACATTAAAAAAAAACATAACATTAAGCATAAGGAAGCCTACAAGCACACCAAAAAAAGAATATGAGATTATATTAACTAATACCCAGATCAAAACCTATGAAAATAGGGTTACAATTTTAGATCACAAAATTACATGTATTAAAGAAATAACAGGAACAAATATCGACTATCTAGAGACATCAAATAATATTAAATTATATCTGGCCCAAAATACAAAGTTCCTAGGCATGCATATCAATCAAAATTTATTTATTTATTTAAGCATTTCTGTCTAACAGGAAATCCATTTATAGGACAATAATGTACAAATATAAGTGAAACATACAAATTAGTGAATAGGTAACAATATTTAACACATTGTGTTAGTTCATAGTTATAATAAATTGTATAATACAACTTCAAATCACAAATTATATAAAAATAAGTTTTTTAAGTTGATACGAGAACTGACTTAATGATATATGAAAAATATCGAGGTTGGCAACAATATTGTTGTACTGGGCACACATTTTATATATGGGTTCTCTTAGCATTAGATTATTTGATGCGGATGGCAGGTAGAATAAGGTGCTGGATCTTGTAGCAATAGGAGGAACACGGAAAAATAAACAACTGCGTAGATGATCGGAGTCTACCAAACCCCTAACTAGTTTAAATAAAAATAATAAACAGACATAATTTCCCCTTTGGGCAAGTGACGGAAATACAAATCTACCAAGCAACAATGTATGATCGATACCACGAGCAGGGTAAGTACCATCCGTTTTAAAAGCGAGATATTTCAAAAACCTTTTCTGAACGCTTTCAATAGCGTTAATGTATTCTTGATAGAAAGGGCTCCATATTAAGGATGCGTATTCCAGCTTGGACCGTACATACGAATGGTACAATACTCTGAGTGACTGGATATTTTCGAAAGGCTTGCACGTTCGAATCACAAATCCCAGCATCGCTATGGATGCTTCTCTTGTTTTTTGAACATGTGTATTGAAAGAGAGTCCCGGATCAAAGTACACGCCAAGGTCTCTAAAGGTCTCAACTCGTTCCAAGACTGACGACATATACTATACTGAAATAGAATGGGATTCTTCTTCAAAGAGAAAGTCATGATTTTGCATTTGCCGACGTTAAGGAGGAGCATGTTATCCGTGCACCATTGATTCAGGCTGCCAAGGTCTTTCTGGAGTCCTCCAGAGAGTGGATGGTTGAGAAAAGTTTAAGGTCATCAGCGAAGAGAAGGACGTTGCTGTTAAATATCTCAGTTATGTCATTAATAAACAACGAAAATTTTGCTACCCTGCGGAGCTCCACTGGTAGCCTCGAAAGATAAGGATCTATGCTTATCTATCGATCATTTTTTAGGCATAAATTGAGGATATAAGAGATAGGCTGAAGCAGGACAAACCTGCAGTCACGCGCCAAAAGGCCTGGCACGTTGTCGGGACCCAGAGTCATTTTTGGCTTGAGTTTTCAAAATGCCTTCAAAAGGGACATCCATCTTTGGTGAGTATACACTTTTGAAAAATGACGCAAATGCGTGTACAACCCCCCGAGACCCACTGCATTCAACACCGTTCAGGTAGACGAGGTTGGGAATGCTTTGTTGGCTCCGTCTGGACCGAGAAAAAGACCAAAACTGGGAAAGGTCTGAGCCAATGCCACTGTTATGGCAGTGTAATCGCCATAATCAGTATCAATATCTCGTTTTATTTTAGCTCTAAGAGTACGAAACTGATTTAGTAGTTCGGTAGAATTGGATTTTTTAAGTTTTTTACGAATTCGTGCCTTAGATTTAATGGTTTTTATGGTAGCGGAGCTATACCAAACTGGATACTCTCTACTATGGTTAATAGTTTGGGGAACACATTTATCAAGAATCGAATACAATGTTTGGTAAAAATAGTTGCAGGCGCCCTAAGGCGAAGCATAATGTTCCAGAGGAGACCAGTCAGCACCCGACAATAGATTATATAATTTATGAAAGTTAGCTTTGCGAGAGTTGTAACATGTTTGTGTGTTTTTGGCTTTAATAGGTGTCAATTTATTTATTGATATGTTTAAGTCTATGCCGAGCGCAGGATGATGACCGTCCTCGGGAACAAAAGGCATCGGATTTCGCGACGCCTGACATGGAACATTCGCAAAGAGTAAGTCGAGAGTTCGACCATTGAGATTAAGGACATAATTATATTGGACTAGATTATAGAAGTTAGCAAAGTCTAGAGCGATCTGAATCTTAGCATCATTAAAACTGTTTTCCACATTGAAATTTTGTAGGTTGAAATCCCCCATAATTACTAGATTACTATCCAAAAAAAGAGGAAATGTCTCGAGGGAATCAAAAAAAGACTGGTATTCATATGCCGCGAGATTGGGGGGAATATATATAACTAGCACATATAGTGATTTAAATTTAGCAACAGTCTTACTCCCAACTATATCAACCATAGGGTTTTGATCTTGGATGCCTGATACGTCAAGTTGACTCGCCCCAAACTCCCTGGAAACAGCCAACAGCACACCACCTCCTCGGGAGACGTTAATTTCCCGAAATTTGCGGTGAAGAATCCGTGGGTTTTTGTGTTGAGTCCTCTTGCGTTTTGATAGTAACATATTGTGTTGTTGCTGGAGGTAGATGATGATTTTATGTTCATGTCAGACAGGTTTATGCGTTTAAATTAAGTGATACGATTTTGGGAACACCACGAATATATTTTATCCGCAAGTTATGCTCTCCACAATCCTTCCTTATTTGAAGCTCGGTTTTTAGAGCTTTATACTGCTTTACTTGGGTGGGGGTTCTGTCATTGCTGAATGATAGATTAGAGAAATCCTGATTTTGTCTAATTGCCCTCGACTGCCGAATTATCTTCGACACATCAGATGGAGAAGACATAATAACTTTAATGGAGCGGGCACTGTTAGGTAATGGCTTTCCCCACTCGAAAAATTTTCAATATTGAAATATCCAGGTCTGGAACCGCAGAGTGTATTATTTCTCCTATAATACGCTTGTCGGAGGATCGCTGTTCTTTCCCTGCAATGGTGAATTTAGTTTCCGGTAATCCGAAAACCATCAGGTTAGACTGGCGAGATTGACGGTCACTCTGTTCGGAGATATAATCAAGCCTTTCAGGCGATTGACTGGAATCATTCTTGGTAATGAAATCATTGATTTGCAACGCCAACACTTCAGACTGGAGCTCTTCATTTATCTTCCTTTGATTTTCATACCTCGCCTGAAAATCGGTGATCCTCTGTTCCATGGACAAGAGCTTCATCATAACATCCTTCAATGTAGGATCATCGTTATTCGGTGGAAGCGAGCCTACGGGGGAATCACCGATACCCGCGATACACCCTTGGCAAAACCATCTGCACCCCTGTGTGGATTTAAGTTCCTTGTTATAGTAATTCAAAACGGCAATTGGCATCTCAATACATTTGGCATGAATCCAGTGCGCACTTCTGACATAGAATTCCATAAGAGCCCTTCTTAACTATCGAATGACATGGTTCGCAAATGTCTGACATTGTAGATTTAGTAAGTGCCAAACATATTTGGAGTATATAGTCTAATTCGCCCGGACTATAAAAAATGCACTGTCCGGCAATTCACGGGCCGCCAAAAAAAATATGGGTAAAGTTCACGAGAGCCGGAGAAAAATGATATCGCAAATATCAACGTTTTTATCGTCCATTGTGTTTGGAGTAAACAATGTGTTGTTTACAGCAGAACCTGTGTTCGCAAAAGTATCTTTTTCGTTTTAAAGTCATTAAATAACGATTATCACACAAGACGGGAAGCACACAGAAGCAAAGCACCACCGATAACACACTGTAAGAAGAAACAACAATTTTTGATGCCTTGAAACAGCTAATCCTGCACGCGTGTATCAATCTCAACGAAAACTAAAAATTATAGACTAGTCTTTTCATATGTCATTTAATTTAAAAAATAAGCTCCGTTTGTTACAGAATTTGGCTAATGGGTGGATATCCCAATGAGAAAACTCTAAAAATAGCATACTTTGCCAATTTCGAATCAATTTTAAATAATATATAATAATAATAATTATATTTTGAGGAGCAGATAGTAACATTTAAATCATCTAATCAAATTAATTACACAAAAGAATTTATTAAACATAATCGAAGATAATAATAATAATAACTTTTAGAGAAATGTGTTGTCACTGTTGCCTATTTGTAAAAATACAGATTTATTTGAGCCGAACAATATTCCTCATGATAATAACAAGAACAGTGTTACTAAGTTAACACATGCATAAGCTTAAGTTTACTGTATATAAAGTCTTACAATAAATTATCTAAAATTAAAAAGTGAGCAAGCTTTTAAAAGAAAGAAATTGTTAATTCTGCTGGAAACCGCCGCTTAGATGATATTAGCACCTAAGAAATTGATATACTTGTATGACCTAATTTCACTTTGATATCCCAAGTTACAAAGTTTAAATACAGCTTATTATTATTATTATTATTATTATATGGAACAAAAGCATTTCGACAATTCAGTCACCATCATTAAATAGGGTATTAAAAACAGGTGACACAAAAACGAATAAATTGGTTGATTGTATAGAAGGGATGATGAAAAGTGAGTAAAGACTCACAAAATGTTTAAAATCATTATTGCTAACTAGTTGAAAAAAATGTAATAACTATTATAATTGTATTGGCGTGAGCATTATTCGTCTAAATAGATTTAGGACACTTATAACTAATTGTTATTTACCTTATTTCCTAGGGAAGGAACATGGACAACAGTCAAGGGTCTAGCAGGATCATGTTGATCAACTTGAACAGTTAATTTATAACCCAGCTCTGATCTTAAGTCTCTCCAATATGACACTGTCAAGCTTTTTCCAGGAATATACTCATCAACATGAATATGATCATCTAACCTATCTCTCATTAGCCGTAAAGTTTGTGAATACAACACTTCTAATTGTAGGGATTGACAGAAAAAGTGCAGACAACTGTAAACCTCCGCCAAGGGTTGAGAATTATCGACGAGTCTTGACTGTATAAGTTGGTGAATATATTGTATTTGTAAAGGATGGACTAACGCTTTACCATCACCTGTTTCTTTATCCTCTACTAAAACGTTTATCTCTAATAACCTCCATGGAATATTTGGTCCGTCGCCCATCACTGTTAACGCCACTTCGAATTCATGTTGAACAGTAAAAGTTACTCTGCCATTTTCGATCTTAAGATTCCTCATTTGTGGTGACAAGTTCCCGGTTACTAACCTATGCTGAATAACCTGGTTTAGTCTGAGGAGAGTATTTTTCTTTTCAAGAGGTGTTATAGGATCTGGAGGAACAATTTTTTCCCTAATGCATGCTGGCAATCTACCATAAGTACCCGTTGTTAACACTTCTACGGCTGCAGGGATGTGAAAATTCGGAAGCCTAGCCTGTACAAGTGTTTCTCGCGCCATTCTCGCCAGCATATCCGCCGTTTCGACAAATAACAACGACTGCTTGTCTAAAAACGCCATAATTCGCTGAAATTAGAACCATTTAATTAACAATTTGTTTTATAGCTCTGGCATAATATAGCATTTGAACTATAGATGATTTATTGACATTTGTGCAAGTTATGAAATCCCCTTAAACAAGATACCCGGATTAGTTGCAAAATTTGTAATTGCTCATATTTCATTCTAAGTGGACCAATGCAGTTTTGGAACAACATATTTTATGAAAATTTGTATTTAACATTTATTTGAGATTAAGCTCTGCTCCGCCCATGCAAATCATTAAACCTATCTAAAAGCATTAAGTACTTACTGCTGATTTTTCTACTTTAGATGCACTGTTAGCCCATTTAACTAGGGCAAGGAGACGAACAAATAACTGGCGTGTTCTTGTCGAAAAATTATAAATTTCAATTTTTCTTTCCATGTCTGTTTTTCTAGGCAGCCTGAAAATTTGAAATACCTATTGATTAATTAAGCATATAATAGTGATTTATGCAACAAGTGTGTAAATTGACCCTTTTTTATGAATGGGATTGTCGCATGAGCCGTTACTTTACACATGAGTAGCATACAAAATTTTTCCTACTACCGAAAAATATATGAAAAAACAAAAATATTATTAAATTACTTTACGCACTAGTGCGTAAAATAAAACATTTTACGCACTGCCCTAAACGTCAAAAAATATGTCAGATTTACTTTACGCACTAGTGCGTAAAAAACTTACCTTACGCAATGCACATTAAAAAGGCATATTTTACGAATCTTAGAGAGTGCGTAAAGTGAGTATTTTACGCACGGTAGTAGAAAAAATCATTTTTAATTGTATGCCAAATACAATTATAAAAATGGAAAATACAGAGACAATGAGTTTAAGAGCTATCCTTCAAATCTCTATAATTCTAAAGGAGTGTATGCATGCCTATTCCTCCTTAAGCCTCTATCATTATTAGTAAATTTATAGAACTATTGATTTACTATTATTTATTCATCATAGTGAGAGAATATCCATTTGATTAATCAAACAATATTTTTATGACTGGTTAATAATTCAAAATTGTATTGCAAAATATATGCATTAAGCTTTTGCCTTATAACTTTTATTCTTAAACTAATCTGATTAATCTTAAATCTGCATCAAAAAAATATCTACCAAAAAAGGATATTGCATAAATTAATATTTCACGGATTAAATGAATTATTTAGTACCATTTCACATTTCTTATGTAAGTATTGTGTTGTTTAAAAATGTTCTTATTAATCTAACTGGAACATAATGTTTTTCACTTATGTTTTCTATACACTCTTACTATCCTTTATGTTTACCAAGATAGCTCACATATATAGCTTATATCTTAGTATTGACAAAGTCTAATTTAAATAATTTTTGGTTAAAAATAATTAAGTATATTGTTGACAACAAAAAACTTCAGCAGATAGATTCTACCTTACTCTGGTGGAATCTCATTTAAGATGATGTGGTCAAAGTGTATCTTAAAGTATATCGTCTTAGTTTTTGGCTACCCATAATCTAGTACAATTTTGATAACGTCTCTTATTTAACATTATTTCTGCACAGAAATCATGTCTCATTTATCAGAACAGATAGGTCCACCCCGTATTCCATAAGTTTATGACGTTTTCCATTGTTATCTGGGTTTGGCACTCTTGTCAAATGACTACAGGACTACAATTAGGATATGTTAATAATCTAACCAGTCTTGAGAAAACCTGTTCATTGTCTTGTTACTGAAGTGTTGACTGTGAGGTGCTTAAAAATATCAGCAATCCACCAGGTTTTTTTTATGTGGCGCCCCTGGATTAATTGTCGTTCTAGTAGATGGAATCGAAATCACTTGTCATTAGATGCAAAACGAATTGTTAAGTTTGTATATGAATCACTAATAAATAAAGGATTTATCAAGCAAGATGCTTAAAGGAAACCTATTTACTAAACGTCAATATTGTCAAAGAGGAATTTTGGGATTACTGGCGGCGTTCCTCCTTCAGCTGGGGGTTGTATATCAGATGGAATAACGACTCGCTTAATTCGAAATAAACTGTACGTATATTGGTCTTCAGATACAGGAAGGAATGCACTTAGAATGACGACTATGTTTGAATACAATTTACTAGAATAGCGTAGAGCGCATGACCATTCGATGAGGACTGACTGGACTCGACCTATTCGGCTCCCTTGAATTTACTTTTAGTTTAAATTGTTATGAGCGTTATAATTCGTTTTAGTTATATTGGTATGCTTTAATTAGGTTTCACTTTTATCTATGGTTCACTTTACTTTTTA
>MU183416.1:86889-103133 GCA_016904865.1 Pissodes strobi
GAACTACTTAACCAGATAGTCAAGGTCGGGAGGTTTGACCCTGGTCACCAGAAAAGCGTTTGGCCTTAATTAAAAGGGAACTACTTAACCAGATCATCAGGATCGGGAGGGTTTGAGCTTACAGGAGGAGCGTTTTGCCTTAATTAAAAGGGAACTGCTCAACCAGATAAGTTGTCGTCTACTTGATTTGCTCGTTCTTTTATACTAAATTTTGTTGATATTTGACTGATTGTTTTTAAAACATGTTTAGATAATACTCATAATATTTGATCCTTCAATGTCAAGTATCAAGTTCAAACATTAGACTGAGTGTTCTTTTGTTATTATGCTTTCTAGTTTACAATATCGTCTATAAAAGATATTCTGAGCCGTAAAAGAATGATAAAAAGAAAAAAATGCAGTGTTTTTGGACATCATCGTTTGGACGATTGTCAACAAGATGCCATAAGAAGGAAAATATATGCCCCTTATGCAGCAAGTTGTACCTACTTTGTATAAACTCAAAATGTAGTTAGAACAAAAGGAAACAAACAATAAATATTAGTCGTGCCACCCTTCACAGAGACGTTTCCACAATGCACGGTACAGAATGGACGAAAAATAAGTGGTAATAGAATCATAAAGACTGCGGGCTTGCCCGTGGCAAATTAAGAAATACAGATCAGAAAACACACATGTATTTTACCTGGATGAAACATGGTCTAACACTCACGACACAATGTCCAAAGAATGAATCGATTTTAGCGCAAAGTGCCAGAAATAAAATAGACATAAGTAAAAGTAGTTCAAGCTTGATTAGAAAATGGATGGGTTCCAAAATGCTTGGACTACCAAGACACAAGTGCGGAAGTTTTTGAAACCTGGTTTAAAAATTATCTCTTAGAAAGTATCCCCCCCGCAAAAGTGTGATTATAATGAATAATGCAATTTATCACAGTCGTCTGCTATAATAGAGCGTCCGTCAGAAGGATGAAGTATTAAAACGGAAATACAAGAATATTTTCATAATACCTCTCTGAAAACTATCATTTTCGACGTCTCTGTAGAGCAAAGAAAGTAAGTCTTTTCGGTCTGGGCACGGGAAAGATTTTCCCGGCCCCTAATTAGGGAGCGGGAAAAGTTTTCCCGATCCCTGATTTTAAGTGCTAAATTTGCAGTTATTTAGTCACAGAATATGCATAAAGTATAATAAATTGGGTTAAAATTATACAGCGATGCAGTCTACAAGATTAATCTAGTACATTTTAGCGTCAATAGTCTAGTTTTAAATAAAATTATTTCATTTATTCTGGCATTACTTGTCACAAATACTTCAAAATTAGCTGCCTATTCAATTACAACAAAGCATACAAAGACATTTCCATAGCAACGCTTGATGAATATGCAAGTTTGACGTTTGCTTTCATTTGAATACAAAATGTATTATGACATGATTTTGGATACGTAAAATTATAATAATTTTATGTTTATGTTTTGATTTCAGAGAGGTATTATAAAAAAATATCGTTCATTACACGTCCAGAAACAGCTTTTCCTGTGCTTGCACGACTTCCGGTGTTCGACTACGCCTCACACCAGAAACTGTCGTGCGTTTTATATTTAGTTACAAAGAAAACAAGTTTTAGAAGTATTAATAACCTCACATTAAAAAACAAACACTATCTTACGTCTTCCACCATATCATTGTATATCTAACCCCACTTATGGCATACAGTATTGGCGGTCCTGTAGCCTGACTCTGTTTAATCAATCCTGTGTTTGTGCCCCAGAAGAGGGCCATTCGCTATATCTGTAAGGCCAATTCCATATCACACTGTAGCGCACTGTTCATTGAACAAAACAACTTGACATTGCCACATTTGTTAATAATGGAGACAGCCATTCTTATCTATAAACGATTTAGGGGCATCATGCCAATAATCACTTTTCTTGCCAAAATTCACACGGAATAAAAACTCTCACATCTATGATGGTAAAAAAAGATAATCATCTAGTGAGAGAACATTCAAAAATTTGATAAAAAAAATTCTGTCCCAAATTAAATTTTTTAAGGATGCCTTGTAGGTTTTCTATTTTTTTTTGTTTCTGTGTATTTAGGTATATAATTGTAGTTGTCTTGCTTTGAGACTCTTCCTTAATTGTGCATTTGTTCTTTATACACTTCTCCAATAAATTAACGCACCACCAAAATATAACCAAAACTTTAAAGTACATTTTTGTCCAAACTACTTGCCCGATTTGAACGATTTTTCTTTGAATGACAGGTTGACTCTTCCAGAAAGTTAGTGTACTACTGTATTTGCATAAAAACATATTTTTCTATAAATACAGGGTGTTGCAATGATAACAAGTTTTTTTCATAAAATTTGTAACACCCTGTGGAGTTCAACAGTTACAATATCAACTTAAAATTAAAATCAAAATGTAGCTTTATCTTTTTGGAACATTTTGTTTTTTGATTTACTCTATTATCTTGGTCACAACAAGAGAAACACAATTTTATAACATAACATGTTTTTATTAATTTAAATTTGCATTATTCGCACTAAAGTGAGTAGCAGGCTATGAAAAAACATAAGTTATAGTAAATTGTCATTAGCTAAATATACAGGTGTCGAAACGCATTTTCTTTGCAAAAACCTTCATTTTAATTAATATGCAACGTGAAACACGAAATGTTACTCGCGAAGAATGTGCTCAAGCATTAATATTGTTGGAGGAAGGCTGGAATTACCGAAGAATTGGTAGACGATTTAATGTATGTCATACAACCGTTTCGCGAGTTATGCAAAGATTTAGAGACACTGAAAACCATGGTCGCAGACCGGGACAAGGAAGGAATCGAATAACAACCCCTATTCAGGAGCGGTTTTTAAGACTAGCAGCATTAAGACAACGTTTTGTAACAGTCCGGACCCTTCAAACCCAGCTTCGAGATGCTAATGGTTTACAAATTTGTGGTGAAACAATTCGTCAGAGACTAAGAGAACACAATTTGAGAGCTAGAATTGCTGCTCGGGGGCCAGCGCTAACTAGAGATCATCGAAGAGCCAGGCTGAATTTTGCCAGGGAACATCGTAACTGATTAGAAGCTGAATGGCAACAGGTATTATTTACGGATGAGTCAAGCTTTTGTTTGTACAATAACGACAGGCGCATGCGTGTATATCGACGCCCTAACGAATATGCTCCAAAGAATAAAGAAGAGAAAGGAAGGAGCTTGTGCGCCGTTTGACACTTAATACGTGCGACGAACTCCTGACACATCGAGGAGGCTGCGGAGGAACCATAATATGACACATTCTGACGTTATGTTTTGGTGCTTCCTACGTTTTGATAGTATTTCTTGTGTTTAAAGTTATTTTTTGCGATTTACTTTGATTTGGAACATTGTTTATTTGTTTAGTAATGTTTTTGTAGATAATGCGTTAGTTCATATAGTGTTTATATAGATATTTAGTGGTAAAAGTGTGTATTTTGGACTAAAGAAGCAAAGTAAACATGGTTACTTGTGCAGCTTGTGATCTTTCGAAAACTCCAACAAATTCAGAACTTTTAATAACATTTCATCGGTAAGTAGGTATTTTACCTCTTTTTTTTCTGTTTTTTACCATTTAATCTGTCTAATTGTCAACAAATAGGTGATAGATCTAATCATGAGCGTACCCGTAAAAAATATAGCATTAAAAATCAATTTTTGCAAGAATATTGGACAGTGCTAAAAGTAATACTTGTCTTTTATACTTGACATGTTAAAGTTTATTCTTCCAATAAAATGCTAAAATTAGTTATTTGAATATAATTGGGCATTTGACATGCAAAAATAAGCAAAATATGGTTAGAGAATAGTGCGTTAGTTTTGAAGGGTGCTTCTTCAATAAAATTAGGTAGTACATATTTTTTTTAATATGAAGCACACTTCAAAACTACCCCACTATTATCTAACCATGTTTTGCTTATTTTTGCATTTAAAATGCCCAACTATATTCAAATAACTAATTTTAGCAGTTTATTGGCAGTATAAACTTTTAACATGTCAGGTATAAAAGAAAAGTATTTATTACTTTTAGCACTGTCCAATGTTCTTGCAAAAATTCATTTTTGATGCTATATTTTTTACGGGTACGCCCATAATTAGATCTGTCACCTATTTGTTAACAATTAGACAATTTATAATTATTTTGCTTTATTAACTGTTAAAAACCAGAAAAATAAGGGGTAAAGTAGGTACCTACTTACCGATGAAATGATATTCCAAGTTCTGAATTTGTTGGAATTTTAGAAGGGCCACAAGCTGCACAACTAACCATGTTTACTTTGCTTCTTTAATCCAAAATACACACCTTTACCACTAAATATCTAATTAAACACTATATGAATTAACGCAATATCTATTACTAATAAATAAATAAATAAACACTGTTCCAAATCAAAGTAAATCGCAAAAAATAGCTTTAAACACTAGAAATACCATCAAAACGTATGAAGCACCCAGACATAACGTCAGAATGAGTCATATAATATAATATACTATACTGTCATGCCTTATTTAAAATGCATCCAACCCCAAATTTTCAAAAATTCGTTTTCATTTTATTTACTCAGTCGTTTCAGTACTAAAAAAAGCATTACTGGAAAGAAAAATCCCAAAAAAAATTGTAAATGACAGCAATTTACAGACAATTTTACAAAATATCTTAAGGCCGACTAATTTATTAGATATTTTAGTGTTATTTTAAAGTCAAGCTATAGGATTTAACGGATAACATTTTTAACGTTGTGTTTGATACTTTTCCATTTCAAATATGAAAATTAAACTTCTGTATGTTCAGGTGCCAAACTTATATGTTTACATTTACATTTAGATACAAAAATTATCGAAAAAAAAAAACCAGAAAGTTGCATTTCTTTTTCGGATAAGTGCTGCTTTTTACATACCTCGTAACCATCATGTAATAATCATTCATGTAATTTAGAATAATTGTCAATTGGTGATGTTATTTATTTAAAACTTCACTTTACCTACTAGTATTAACCTAGAAAACAGGTATATTTTTCCAAAAAATTAATGGGAAAACATAGAGCATATTACAGGGAAAACAAAATTTTTTCGCACACCACTTTTCCTTGGTATTTTCCCAAGATTTCTTTACATAGGTATTTGGCTAATAAAATGAAGTTTACACTTCTGAAATTTATCCTAAGGAATTTAATTTTTATATTTCGAATATAACTAAAGTATCTAGCAAAGTTAACACATTTATATGATCCGCAAAAAACTCACGTATTTTTATATACATGTTGGCAATATTTATAAATTATAACTTTTTTTGAGATCACTGTACCAGTAAGTGATAAACAACAAAACTATATAAATACATATTATAAGTATTTATTTTTTTGTTGTGCAATCGTTTTAGGGGACGCCACTGGTAACCTGGGTCGCCATATGCAAGAACAAATCCGGTCTAATGTCAATATGCATTTTGCTCCTTCCTTCCTATTCTTTATTCATTGATATGCTCAGTGTAATTTTTCAAATACCACATTATTGGGAGGAGGATCTGTGATGGTCTGGGGAGGTATTTTTTGACTGGTCGCACAGCACTTGTGGTCATACATAATGGAAGCCTTACAGCTGAAAGGTACATATTGGAGGTTTTAGACCAACACGTAATTCCATTCGCGTCATATATAGGGCATGGATTTTTGTTGATGCAAGATAATGCCAGGCCTCATGTTGCTGGAGTTGTGCGGAATTATCTAGAGGAAGTTGGCATTGATACCATAGCATGGCCAGCTCGAAGCCCGGATATTAATCCCATAGAAAATCTCTGGGACACTCTTGGGAGGAGGGATGTTACAAGAGGAATGGAACTTGAACACTTTGGAAGACGTGGGGAGGAGACTGATTGAAATATGGGAAGAACTTGACCAAAATGATATACGCTCGCTTATTTTAAGTATGGGCCGTCGTTGCCAAGCAGTTATTCGTGCCAGAGGCGGAAATACTCGCTACTGACATTTTTTTTACATTTTGTTTCTTTGTTACATTTGGATAAAAAATTTTAATTATAACATGTTATGCTATAAAATTGTGTTTCTCTTGTTGTGACCAAGATAATAGAGTAAATCAAAAAACAAAATGTTCCAAAAGGATAAAGCTACATTTTGATTTTAAGTTTAAGTTGATATTGTAACTGTTGAACTCCACAGGGTGTTACAAATTTTATGAAAAAAACTTGTTATCATTGCAACACCCTGTATTTATAGAAAAATAAGTTTTTATGCAAATACAGTAGTACACTATCTTTCTGGAAGAGTCAACCTGTCATGCAAAAAAAAATTCATTCAAATCGAGCAAGTAGTTTGGACAAAAATTTACTTTAAACTTTTGGTTATTATTTGGTGGTGCGTTAATTTATTGGAGCAGTGTAGTTATAATTTATTCTTGACTGTGTACTTAGATATTAGATTTTATACATTGAATATCCGTTATTACGGAAGCTTTATCATTTGATATTATTCTTGTGGTAATAAAGCGATTTTTGATCTACTGATTGAGCATGAAAAAAAAATATCACTGCATTTACTTGCAGATCATACACTTATGTATTATTATTCTAACTTTGAGTAACACTGTAAACCTTGATTTGAGTTATTTGCAGGGGTGGCTCAACAATAATTCTTTGAAATTAAATGCAGCAAAATCGAAATTTGTGATAATTGATAACAAGGGTGTGCATGAATTTGTGATGGTAAAAAAATCACATTGGTCTAGCCTCATTTTATTTTTAGATCAACAATATTGTATTTATGCAATAAGAATGATCTGAATAGACTTCAGAAACTGCAAAACAGAGCAATGATGATAATTCTCAATTAAAATGCGAGCTATATATACTGCCAAGGGGTTAGAGATAACTGTTTAGAGCCAGTTAAGTGCTAACATACTTAAGGGAATTGTTCATTATATTATGCACTTTTTTTCCATGAATAATCATCAATCAGCAGTATCATCAGCATAAGCTACTATAGTTTCAGTTGGCAAGAGAGACAGTAAATAAATAACAAAGGCCTAAGAATCATGCCTTGAGGTACTCCATGACTCCATGAGTTACATACATAAGCTGACTGCAATAGATAGATAATTTAAAAAACTACTTTTTGACAAGTAGGTTGGAAACAGTTTTAGAGCCATGCCTCTGATAGAGAGGCTATTTAATTTTTCTAATAGTATAGCATTGTTCACTGTATCAAAATCTTTGGCTAGATCTAAGAAAGTTGAAAATACAGGCTTACATGTGTCCTCGCATGTGTCTAAACAATTATAAACATTATCCACAACATAGTTTAAGGCATCTTTTGTACCTCGACCTTTGATAAAACTAAACTGTTGGCATTTTGAGGCAAAACTAAACAACTTAGTATGTATTACTTTCTCTAGTATTTTAGCAATGTTTGATATGAGAGAGTTTGGTCTATAAAGACATAATTCTATTAATTTCAACACTATCTGTTGGAATTGTAAGAATTCCTTATTTGTAAAAACAGTGGATAATGATCCATAAAAATGGTAGTAACTTTGTATGAGGTAATATTCAAAAATTGTCAATACAAGAACCTTGGTTAACATTGGCTTCCGAAGGTCTATAATGACCCCATTGAAATAAGGCTAGTAATCAGCTTCTAACAAGTTATTTAAAAGATTGAGACTAATGGTATAGGGTTCTGCTGCTGTTATCAAAATGTCAGGGGCTTAAACAGCAAAACAGAGATATTTTTACGCTCCTTAGAAGCTTCAAACTATGATGCGATTGTTGTTGCTGAGACGTGGTTGAACCCTGGTGTTTTTGACGCGGAACTTCTTCCAGATACGTTTAGTGCATACCGTTCGGATCGAAATTTTGAAATGACCAATAAAAGTCGTGGTGGCGGTGTCTTGATAGCGGTAAGCAAGAGGTTTATGTGTGAAAGTGTAGACTTGTCAATCTTTCGTCGTAACGTTTCACCTTTCATTGATATTGTTGGCTGTAAAATTACGTTTTATTTTCATGTGGTTCATATCTTTGCAGTGTATATTCCTCCTCAGTTATCCTACCTAGATTATGATAATTTTTTTGATCAATTCTCTCTATATCCCGACATATTTAATAGGAATGTAATTGTGTTGGGTGATTTCAATGTACCTGATTATGTAAATAATGGTAAAGATGCAAAATGTATAGCACTCAATAATTTTAATAATATATATGGTCTTAGACAATGCAATACTGTACTTAATACGAGTGGCAGGCTGTTGGATCTTCTCTTAGCTAATTTACATTGTACGGCCTCTAGGTCTGAGGACCCGTTAGTTATTGAAGACCCATATCATCCGTGTTTAGAATTTAGTTTTGATCTGCATACTGCTCATGCTGAGAACTTTAGACTCAATGCAAACATAGCTAAACAATACAATTTCCGTAAAGCGAATTTTATATTGATGTATGACCTTTTACTACGGGCTGATCGGACTTCAGTAATAAATATGGAGGATGTCAATCTTGCTTGTGATGAGCTGTATACTTTAATAGTATATTTGAGGGTGCGGTCCCTTTAAAAGTAAAACGACGTCGTAGGTTTCCAAGTTATTACTCATCCGAGCTTATAAATTGTATATTTACTAAGGAAAACGCTTTTAAGAAATGCAAAAAAACTCATTCGGAGTTTCATCGGAATAATTATAATTGCCACCGACGTTTTGTAAAACACTTAATCCAACGTGACTACAATCTTTACGTTTCTAATACAGTGCAAAACATAACTGCAGATCCAAAAAATTTTTGGGCTTTCATCAATAATAAAAATAACCACTCAAGGATCCCTGGAGTAGTTAAGGATTCTGTTAGCACAGAATATAGTAATCCATTGGATATTGTCAATGCCTTCGCTGCGTACTTTCATAGTGTTTACGCGGACCCATCTCCTCTTATCGAAACAAATACTGTTGTTTCCAATGTTGCTAACTTTGACATTTATGAGATTTCTCCAACTAACGTTATGAATGCTAGCAAGAAGCTAAAAAATAAAATGACATCGGGTACGGACGGGGTGCCAAGTTTTATAGTGAAGGACTCCATTGGGGCACTAGTTGATCCATTAGTCCATATTTTTAACTTAATTCTTAAAACAAAAGTTTTTCCTGACCTTCGGAAAACTTCCAAGATTTGTCCTGTTTTAAAAAAAAGGGTGATCCAGGATTGGTAAATAACTACAGACCAATTTCAATTCTCTGCAATTTTTCAAAGCTTTTCGAAATAATTTTATACACACTGATTTATGAACATGTCAGAGCTGTGATTTCGGAGGATCAGCACGGCTTTGTTAGTGGTAAATCGTGTACTTCTAATCTCGCTTGTCTGACAGAGTATGTTTGCAGATCTATTGATGACTTGAATCAGGTCAATACCTCCTTCAACTAGGCCAACTAGCTGATATTGAAATTAGCAGTGACGTCATGAAAAGTGGTCCATACTTTTTTGCCATAAGAAAAGCATTAAGAGGAGCCAAGAGGTGCCCAGTAAAAGTATTGTTTATTTTATCGCGCCTACTTCCGTATTTAACGTTGATTGCCACGCTGGGCGACTGGAATGTCAATTCCCATCTCGACGTCATGTATCCGGTGCTGCCAGATTGGGCGCTTTATCACAATTTGAGCTACTTGCTATTTGCCACAAATTATTTTTCAAAGAAACGTTAAATATTCGTCTTGGATTCCAAGATTACAATTAACAATATATTAGATACTTAATGTAAAAGTTTGCTTTGGTATATTATAGTATAGTTATATTAAATATAAATAAATATTTAAAATCCGAAAAGTAAATATATAAAAACCGAAAAGTGAAGCAATAACGGAATCAAAACCTTTAAGAAAATAAACGTTGCTAACCAATAACCTAATTATTTTGTATAAATATTTAGTTCCATTTAAAAACATAATTTCAAATGTCATTCAACAAATGCTGTAAAAATTAAAGTCCAACTAAATATACGTTAAATAGTTTACATCCCAAATAATGTATGAAACTAACTCTATCAACCCAGACGAACCAAATCGTGATGGTCAGAACGAGGCAATTCTACAAATTCGTAACAATATTTATTTTCTACCATTGCGCAAGGACCAACACAAACGATTTAATTTGTTCCAGGATGACGAGACGGTTCTTAAAAATCTGGCAACGCTGCCTACTGTCAGTTGGCGTCCTCTAAAATCGACCGGTTTCTTACTTTCGTAATTTCTCTTCGATATCTATTGATTTTTTTGTTAATTTCTTTGTAATACCGGTACTTTATTGTGTTTAAATTTATGTGAACAATGCCGTCTAGATGTTGTGCCCCAGGCTGTCGTGGAAACTACTCCAACGGACCTAAAGTTCATGTTTTTAGCTTTCCAAAAAGTGATGTGTTGCAAAAGAAATGGCTTCAAGCTATTCCGCGGGACAATTTAGTGCTCAATAAAAACACCAAAGTGTGCGAGTTACATTTTTCTGCAGGTAATATAATTTGGATTAATTCACAACAGGATCCAAAGTCAGGTAAAATCATTACAGTACATTTAAAATACCCTCGATTGAAGGAAAATGCCATACCATCTATTTTTCCAAACTGCCCCAATTACTTTTCAAAAAATGTGTTTCTTCGTAAAAGCAAAGACGAAAAAAATAAGGAACTTGAGGAATTACAATTGTTGCAAGCAATACAACAAAGTAAAGAGGAGTTTAATATCCATAGAGAGGCTACATGCTTTAAAAATTTTGAGGAGTTTTTCAAGGAGTTTTTAAAACTATTTTCAAGTTTTATTGTTAAGGAAGGGTGGTTTCCAGTAAGAGCTTTAGATAAAATAACTTTATTTAAGCTTGAGTATACTCCTGGTCCTATAATAACCTGGGCGATTATAATAAATAATAATTTAAAATTAGAAACATTTTTATATGGCCAGTCTATTTCTGTTTCAATAATAAATTTAAAATCCCCATTTATAACCGGCAGTTTGGATGAATTAGAATGTTTAATCGATGTAATTGATAATATGATATCAATTCCTCTTAACAATGACCTCCCCATTACTAGTGAAACTTCCAATAACGAGAGCGAGATCAATTCACATCAACCTGATTCTGACCAAGGCGAGAAAACAAAAAAAATTTTAAAATTTGTAACGGATATTCTGTTAAACCTAAAAGGCTCTGATGAATTTACACAAAATCTAAAATTTATTTCAGAACAGCTAACTTTGTTGACTACCTCAAAAGAGAGATATCGGTATTCACCGAGCACTATTGTTTTATGTTCAATTTTGTTTACTATAAGCCCTCATTCCTATAAATATTTACGTAATCATGCTCCTATTATTTTACCTCATCCTAACACAGTAAAATCTATTTGTAATAGATTTTTGACCGATCCCCATATTGATGAAAGACATTTTTTTTAACCTATGCTCGTAACATTTTTCAATATTTGAGTGATAAAGATAAAAACGTTATACTACTTTTTGATGAAATTCATATTGAGCTTTATTTGGATTATATGGCAGGAAACACTGTAGGAACATCAGTAAATAACAGCAATACTTTAGCATCATCTGCAGTTGCATTTATGATCACAAGTCCTTGCTCAAGCCTTAAAGAAGTAATTCATATATGTCCTGTAGCTAAACTTGACTCAGAAATTTTATATACTTTTATCAAGACCATAATAGAAAATTTGGAAGAAATTGGCTACCTAGTATTTTGTACAGTTAGTGACAATAATGCAATAAATAGCAAGGCAATGAGTAATTTTTCACCACGGAATGAACTCAGTATTGTTTTCCCCCATCCTATTGCCCGAGAAAGACCATTATTTTACCTTTTTGACACTGTTCATCTACTAAAATATATTTTTAACAACTGGCTAAATTCTAAACCTGAGCAGGCATTTTTCTATCCCGATTTTGAGACAGGCCAAAAAAAATGTGCTTCGTTTTCAGTAGTCAAAAAACTTCATGAACTAGAACGAGACAAAATATTAAAACATGGGTATTCCCTTAGTTTAAAGGCTCTTTTTCCATCATCTTTAGAAAGGCAAAATGTTAAATTAGCTCTCAAAATATTTAATCCTTTTATTATAGAGGCTCTGAAAGGTTTTGTTAATCATTTGTCACATTCACAAGACACAGCAGAGTTTATTAATATTATATGGACCTGGTGGAGAATAGTTAATGTTAAAACCCCTCTTAAGGGAAAACATTTACTAGATAAATTTCAAGAACCCTTCACCAGAGAAATACTATCGGCCTCCAACGATGATCCAAAATTTAATTTTCTGCTAAAAATGCAAAATTGGCTAGATTCTTGGCATTCACCTAATTTTCCAAATAGACTGACTCGACAAACCCACACTGCATTAAGCCATACCATTCATGGGCTACTGGAAGTGACTGAATACTGTTTAACTGAACTTAATATGACATATGTCTTACTGGGCAAATTTCAAACGGACCCATTGGAAGGGCGGTTTGGAAAATATAGACAATTAGCTGGTGGCCATTATCATATCTCTGTCGCCAGCTATATGAGTCAGAAAAAAGGCTAAGAATTCAATCTTTATTATCATTAAAATCTAAGCATTATGGAGATATTAATGTAAATAAATTTTTTGAACTTCCTGAATATGAACCACCGTCATTAGATAACTCATTAAATTCTGACTAAATGAAAAATATTTATGTATGCAGAAAAAGGTAAGTACTTGAACTGCAATTTAATTATTGATTTAAAGAAAATGAATAATACACATTATCAGTCATAATAGTCGTGCTTAAAGTAATATCAGCTTTTAGGAGGTCTTATATTAGGCCAATTATGTTTCAAACTACATATGAAAAAGGTAAATTTGCAAAAAAACAAGTTTTTGTTATAGTTTTTCGAGTTTTTTTGCTTCTAAAATGTGTACTTAACTGTGAAATTTTAAAAGAAATTGCACATTTCAATATACGCCTGTAAATAAGTTAGGACCACTTTTGATGACGTCACGCGTAAGCCGTCTCGCCTTGTTGTAGGAGGTATTGATCAGGTTGATGTTATCTACACTGATTTCCAGAAAGCTTTCGATCGTATTGATCATCATGTTCTACTAAACAAGCTTAATAACTTTGGATTTTCTGATAAACTGATAGGTGTTTTCAGTTCCTACCTTCATCGGCGTATTCAGTATGTTGAGTATGAGGGTTTTAAGTCATACACTTTTATCGCGACTTCAGGCGTGCCCCAGGGTTCAAACTTGGGACCCCTTCTGTTTTTACTGTTTATTAATGACCTTTTGGACTCTATACAATGTCGTAAGCTTGCTTACGCAGATGATTTGAAGCTTTTTCATAGTGTTAATAATGTTGATGACTGTATATCGCTTCAAAATAACCTAAATATATTAAATGATTGGTGCGTTCATAACAAACTTAATCTTAACATAACCAAATGTAATGTTATCAGCTTCCACAGACTAAGATCTCCCATCGTATACGATTACATTGTTAACCAAACTTACTTAAGTCGACTGGAGCGCGTAACTGATTTCGGTGTTGTGTTCGACCAAAAGCTTTCTTTCATGCCGCAAATTGAATTTGTTATCGCCTCTTCATTAAAAATGTACGGTTTTATAATAAGAAACGCCAGTAACTTTAATAATATGTCATGCCTAAAATTGTTATATTATAGTTTTGTTAGATCTAAGCTTGAGCATTGTTCAGTTGTTTGGAGTCCTATTTACTGTTGTCACATAAACTCGCTTGAATTGGTGCAGCGCAGATTTTTGAAATATTTAGCCTATAAAAGCGATGGCGTTTACCCGGAGAGAGGGTTTGATCATAAACTTTTATTGTTGCGGTTTAATGAGCACTCTTTATTCTTAAGAAGGAAAATGCATCTGGTAAAATTCTTATTCAACTTACTACATAACAAAATTGACTGTTCTTATCTGTTGTCGCATATTTGTTTCTTTGTCCCTCGTCTTCAAACTAGATATGATCACACCTTCTTCCTTCAAATGCCTCGCACTAATATCTTACTGCAAGCACCCACGTTTGCTATGTGTCGAATTTTTAATGAAATCTCTAAATCCTGTGATATTAACAGCTCGCATGTTGGTCTTGTTCTTAATGAACTGATTAACTCCCACATCTGAGTTGTACTGTTACATTATTTGTGTGGTATCTTCCAGTTATGCATGTTACTATCATGCTACTATTGTATTACTATTGTATTGTATCTTGTTTCATTTCACATTATTTAATTTTTATATTCACGATGTATTGAATTCCATGTAATTGGGTTTTATACCTGTTTGGAATAAAGGCTTTATTATATTATTATTATTATTATTATTAATATGTCTATATTAAAATCACCCATGTATAAGATGGGTTTTGACAATGACGGCCTGGAAAGTCGCATGCTAGGCCTACAGACCGCCATAACTAAAGCCTTTGAAAAATCTTGCCCTCTTGAGGCATCACAACAACAGCCAGGGGAAGCCACAAAATGGTGGAACAAAGAGCTGGGAGAACTCAAGAGGACAGCGAGAAAATCTTTCAACAGAGCAAAAAGAACTAAAACTCAAGCCGACTGGGAGCAATACAGCACCAATCTGCGGGAGTTTAAAAAAATAGTAAGGAAAAAACAGAGGGAGGCCTGGAGGGTCTACTGTGAGGAGATCGAAGATCACTCGCAGACTGCACGGCTCTACAAGGTCCTCGCAAAAGACAAAGATCGCGACCTAGGTCTACTAACAAGGGAGGACGGCACTAAGACCGCTAACCTACAAGAGAGTCTTGAACTGCTTATGCAGACCCATTTCCCTGGTTCGTCGGTAACAGACGACAGGAACTGGCCAGACGAGACAAACCTTCAACCTACTGATCTGGACTGGCAAAGTGCCAACCAAATAGTTAGTGAAGACAAAATACTATGGGCAGTACTAAGCTTCTCATCCTTCAAATCGCCAGGTACTGACGGCATCCGTCCAGCTCTACTACAGTGGGGCTTGGACGAGTTACTGCCGCACTTGGTAAAGGTGTTCTGGGCATGCCTAGCGCTGCGCTACATCCCGAAGGCATGGAGAGAAGTAAGAGTGGTGTTCATACCAAAAGCAGGTAGGATGGATTACACTGTCCCCAAAGCCTATCGACCAATCAGCCTAACATCCTTTGTGCTAAAAACTCTGGAGAGGCTGTGTGAGCGATATTTGAGGGACTGCGTACTGGTCAACCGACCGCTGCATCCCAACCAACATGCGTACACTACGGGAAGATCGACCGACACGGCCTTGCATTCAGCAGTGAGCCGGATAGAGAGATCGCTGGACAATAATGAGTCCACCTTAGGTGTATTTATTGATATTGAAGGTGCGTTTGATAAAACCACCTTTGGAAAAATCAATGCTACCTTAACAAACAGGGGCGTCCCTCCTGCTGTCAGTGGCTGGATTTTCAACATGCTCTCGAAGAGACGCGTGCAAATAAAGGTGGAAGATACTGTAGTGAGAGGCATCGTTGCCAGAGGCTGCCCGCAGGGAGGCGTTCTGTCGCCACTGCTATGGAACCTTGTTCTCGACAGCCTCTTGCATCGCCTCAACTCAGATGGAATCTACACCAATGCATATGCAGACGATCTTACGATACTGCTCAACGGAAAGTTTGAAGGAGTTCTGTGCAATCGAATGCAGAGTGCCCTTCGCTTAGTCGAAAAGTGGTGCAGGGAGCACTCCCTGTCTGTAAACCCCAGGAAGACGGAGATGGTGCTCTTCACCAGAAAAAGGAGGATGGAGCCACTGCGACCTCCGACCCTCCTAAACACACAACTAAATTTTGCATCTGAGGTAAAATACCTTGGGGTCACCTTCGATGCTAAATTAACCTGGAATCTTCACTTAGAACGAAGACTAAAGAAGGCATACATCTCTTATGAACAGTGCCGCAGGACCGTGGGTAAAACCTGGGGGATGAAACCCAGGGTCGTAATGTGGATCTATACTGCCATCATAAGACCTATGATTGCCTATGGAGCCGTAGTTTGGTGGCCCAAGAGTCAACAAAAAACGGCAATGCTTAAGCTCAGTCAGGTACAGAGAACTGCCTGCCTAACTGTAACGGGAGCTATGAGAACAACCCCAACCAGAGCCATGGAAGTAATGTTGTGCCTGCCTCCCCTAGATATTTA
>MU183416.1:113133-157028 GCA_016904865.1 Pissodes strobi
AATAAGTAATACTTATAATAATTAGACTTACTTGAAATAGGAAATCCCGGGTATTTTGCCTCTACTACTACAAAACACAACCATACACTTTCGGGATTCTATTTTGGTAGCATCGCCCATTGTTTATGTGCGTATTGTTCAATTTAAACGAAAATCAAAATAGGGTACGCACAAACCACAAACCTGAACCACTAAACTAAAACTAATTAAGCAACTACAGACACTAGGTCCAAAGAAAGTAAAAACTGGAATTATTAACTCAAAACGCCGCGCCCTCAAAACGAAAACATGTCAAAGACAAAAGCCAAGTTCGATCCTGACCGACGCCTGCTGAGACGGCAAGTATTTTAGTGCGCATGACAAAACGGTATCTTCTTTGTTTACGTTTTTCCATTTTGTGTCGATTTTGTCATGCGCAGAAACCTGTTTTTTCGCCCATAGGTTGCCACTTTTGAATAGTGCGACAGGCGGCTATTGCTTATCCACTCCTATACAAATCAATGATATAGATGCGATTATCGCTCTCATTGGCCACTTTGAACTATTTTCGTGGCAGTAAATTGCGTCAAGAATCTTAAGTTCTTGCGAATTCACATAATCTTACAATAATGATTTTAATTTGTTTTTCAAATATTTGTAAAAATCCAAGATATGCACTCCAGGTTAAAAATCATTCGCGTACATTGACTGAACAGAATGAAATGTATACAAATAAGAACAATACAAAAAAGATTAACAATACCCTGCATATCTTTTTTATCGAAACTACTGAAAGAAGTATTCTATTCCGCAAAACTTTACATATCATCTTGTAATAATGTGATATATTTTAAACCGCTGCTTACCCACCGATCTCCATATAGATCGGTGTGCTTACCTGATTGCGTATATTCTTTGAAAGGTTTCAATTTTAATTTAAAACTATCTTTTACTGGAAAAATAATTATTAATGTACGATATGGTGGTTAACAATTTAGTGATTACGCATAAACAACATCGATGCGAATTTTTTATGACGGGATTGAATTGATGTATAAATATTGGACCATCCCTGTTAGGGCTCACCCGCATTTAAAGATTCTTTACACAAATTGTGCACTATGTAAAAATCGACCTCTACTATTGGTGGACCCATGTCGTATTACGATATGTCTGCGTGATGCAATCGATTTCTGTCAAGAGCCCTGGTGGTGTAGAGGTTTATACAACTGGGTCTCACCTGGACGACCTAGGTTCGAACCTTTTTGCTATTTTTTTTTAAAGATAATGTTTAGTGATGCCGTCGAGACAAGAGATTCTCGTCTCTCGTTTCGTCTCGACGAGACGAGAGAGGTATTTTCTCTCGAATGAAACCTCGAGACGAGATGAGAGAAAGATGCTCTCTCGTCGAAAATTTCTCGTTTTCTCTCGATCTCTCGAGCAAAAAATTGGCATAATAATAAAAAGAAACAAAACATCCTTATGATTTTTTCATACATAAGTAATTTGGTGATACCTATTGTATTAAATTCGGAGTGAGCATACACATTTTCCACAGTTAGGTCGGTTTCCCAATGTCGAGTTAACTCTTAACTCGCGAGTTACCCTCGATTTTGCTATAGAAATCCCGCGGATTAAACCTAACTCGTTATTGAGAAACCGGCCCTTAGGGTTTCTTAAGGGTGAAAAAGGGTGGGGGTCATTGAAAAAAAATACAAATGGGATATTCTGATACCTTATTTGGAAGGTGTTATCGAATACCTTATGATGCCAAAATATTAGATTCATTTAACCCTCCAAAACGCAATGTCGCCATTATTTTTTTTTATTCCATTTTTGCATTTTTGACATGCTCTAGAATCAAAAGGGTTTAACATGGGGAATAAAAAAAGGGTTTGTAAATATTATGCGATTGCTCTTAAAAGTGTAGGATCTAAGATCTAATAGGGCAAGATGTTATAGGATAGGATAAAATAAGATAGGGAATGTGCAAGTTGTTTTTTTTTTTTATAATTTTAAACCATTTTGATTCTGTAGAATGCAACAATGTAAATGTTACGTTGCCATTTTATTTGAGATAATAATGAGAATAAGAACAAAATATTCTGGAATCTTACTTACTCGATAAGACCTTAAAAATAAAGTAACGGCTTCGCATTAGAAAAATTAAAAATTTTATTTTCAATTTCATCAGTAAAAAATCGTTTATGTAGTAATATTCCCTTTTTCCAAAATCTTAATTTTTGAAACATTTCCAACAACTTTTCTTTTACCTTTTTTATATTCTTTTTATTTAGATATTATTGTAACCTGTATAAATTCTAATTTATGATCGCGCTAATAAAAATAGTGTTCTATTCATTAATAGAAATAAGAACAACAATAGAGATCTTGCCAATTTGCTGTAATATAAAAATTGTAATTAAATTTAAATTCTAATATATTTTCAAAAAGGGTTCAAATTTAAATCAAAATTTAAATTATTTTTTCTAAGAACCAGAAGAATCCTATTTATCATACAGTTCACAATATAAATCGAGGGAGTTACATTTCCATAAATATGTGTTATTGAAAATGTCTCGCACACCTACTTACCTTTGTCTTACCTCTTTCTATATAAAAAATTGTTAAAACGCCAATCTTGAACATTTATTTTCATTTTAAAGTCACAAAAACGATTATGTTAAAAAACAACCAAAATAAAAAAAATTAACAAAATCTAGTGTTGGTTGTACAGGGTGGCTCGTTTTCATGTCTATGTATGGGAAACTCGAAAACCGTAAGAGATACAGTGTCGGTCAAATTAAGGCAAAATTGCGCATTTAGGTGCCTAACAATAAGCCGTTTAGAAAGTTTCAAAATTCCGAGTATTTCCGGCGATATCCGGAAAAAACCCGTAATTTTTGAAAAATCGTTTTATTTTTTTCCCGGGCTTATTTAAAAACGGATCTCAAATTGAATTGCACTTTTACATTGCCACTTTTTCCGCTCTATCCAATGATGGTATCCAGTTTGAAATCCGACGTTTCGTCTTCAAGGCATCATCATCAACTTTCTTTTTTTAAATACGAACTTTAATTTGTTTTATCGTTTTTCAGATGGTATTGGCGTTATTAATATGAGTATATGTTTTTATTTTTTTTTTATTATTTTTTTTACATTAAGTATTTTGCTTTGGCGTAATTTTAAATAATTCAAGGTAGGTACTTTTGAAATTTTTATATTCTGTAAAAATAATTTATTTTGGTTTTTGTATTAAGTTGAAAGTAAGAGCCCGTATTCAAAATAAAAAATAGTAAAATTATTTTTTACGAGAATATGGCCATGAACTATTACTTAAACAAGTTGCTTAGTGCAAAGATAAAATATTTTCAACTTTTAACCAATTAAAAAGTTTATTTAATAGAGAACATGAACAATTTATAATCATACTAAGTGATACTATAGGTACTTTGATGGAAAAACACACCTATTGGAATTTTGCCTATAAATTATTATTTTTTTTATTGTTTATATGCAAAATTCCAATAGGTGTGTTTTTCCATCAAAGGACCTATAGTTCACGCAGTATGAATATAAATATGTTCTCTATTAAAAAAATTTTATTGGTTAAAAGTTGAAAATATTTCATCTTTGCACTAAGCAACTTGTTTGAGTATAGTCACAAACAATATAGCTATATTGTTTGTGGTATAGTTCATGGCCATATTCTAGTAAAAAATAATTTTACTATTTTTTATTTTTAATTTGGGCACCAATTTTCCACTTTATATAAAAACCAAAATAAAATGTTTTTAAAGAATATAAAAATTTCAAAAGTACCTACCTTAAAATATTTAAAATAGCGCCAAAGCAAAATATATAATTAAAAAAAGAATTAAAATAAAAAATAAATAAATGAAAAAAATAAAAGCACATACTCATATTAATATCGCCCATACCATCTGAAAACCGATAAAAAAAATTAAAGTTGGTATTTAAAAAAGAAAGTTGATGATGATCCCTTGAAGGCGAAACGTCGGATTTCAAACTGGATAACATCATTGGATAGAGCGGAAAAAGTGGCAATGCAAAAGTGCAATTCAATTTGAAATCCGTTTTTAAATAAGCACAGGAAAGAAATAAAACGATTTTTCAAAATTTCGGTTTTTTTCGGATATCTGCGGAAATACTCGGAATTTTGAAACTTTTTAAACGGCATATTGTTAGGCACCTAAACGCGCAATTTTGCCTTAATTTGACCGACGCTGTATATCTTACGGTTTTCGAGTGGCCCATACATAGACACGAATTCGAGCCACCCTGTACAGGTTGATTTTTTATAATGTCCACCCCCTTCAACTTTTTTGTGCCATTGTGTAGAACCAAAGAATATTATAGTAAACAAGTAGTATTTTCTTTGGTAGAACAAAATTTTGACTGGAAAGCTATAGCGTTTAAGAAGTAGTTTGTGCACAATACTTGTTTTTCTATACAGGGTGTTGCAGATCGCTTAAAAATACGTTGCATTGAATTAAAAGAATGTTTTTACAGCATTTAAAAAAATAAGGTTACTATAAATTGCCCACAATGAACAAGAAAGCTACAGCTTAAATAAATCTTTAAATTTTTTATTGTAAAATTTAAAGTATAAAAATAAAATTAAAAAGAAGCAATTAAAAAATCTATTATTTAAATAATTTTAAATACATTTTCTCTTCTTTTTAAACCTCTATCGGCCAGAGTAAGAATGTGTCAATAATATGATTTTTCATACCAAGAAACCTCCGTATGCCAATTTCCAAGGTAATATGCCAAGAAATGCATCAAATATTAAACAAAAATGATTTTTAAAATTAACTCCCTGTGGATAAAGAACCAATGTTAATATATACTTTTAATTTATAAAGTAACCCAAGGAATAACTCCCTTTAACCCTGTATATCTTGTTATGTTTTATGATTTTTTAAATTTAATATTTAGTATTTACGAGAGGGTCGAGACGAGACGAGAGAAGGGTTCTCTCAAGCAAGAGAAAGCGTTCTCTAACCCTTCTCTCGGCGAGACGAGAGACATATTTTCTCTCGCCTGACGAGACGAGACGAGAGAAGGCCTATTCTCGTCTCGTCTCGACGGCAGCACTAATTATGTTTCTAAACAGTTTTTTCTTGATTTTGGGTATGTCTGGGGTTAGTTTGGGTTAGCACCTGGCTGGTTTCCTTGTCTTGAGCCCCCGTAGTGAGCGAAGCGAGCGGAGGGCCATGCGGATCGGCGTTTTAAGATTCTTTACACAAATAGTGCACTATGTAAAAATCGACCTCTCCTATTGGTCGATCCATCTCGTATTACGATATGTCTGCGTGATGCAATCGATTTCTGTCAAGAGCTGTCGTGGTGTAGAGGTTTATACAGCTGGGTCTCACCTGGACGGCCTGGGTTCGAACCCCGATGCTGTTTTTTATTTCTTTTTGAGATTATGTTTCTAAACAGTTTTTTTCTTGATTTTGAGTATGTCTTGGGTTAGTTTGGGTTAGCACCAGGTTAGTTTCCTTTTCTTGAGCCCCCGTAGCGAGCGAAGCGAGCGGAGGGCCATGCGGGTCGACCAATAGGAATGGCCGATTTTTATATAGTGCACTATTTATGTAAAGGATCTTATAACGCTGCGGATCGATCAATAGGAAAGGCCGATTTTTATATAGTGCACTATTTGTGTCAAGGATCTTATAATGCGGCTCACCCTCTTCAAATTTGAAAGCACCTATAGGGTTAGTTGGTTGTGAAATTTTCCATTGAATTAGCATTATTCATAATCATAAATATCAAGTGTATTTATTTGCTCAAGCTGTATATATTTAATATGAGTTTATCATGGTTAAATACAGTAATTTTTAAACGTTGCAGATTCATCATTTGGTTACTTAGACAGTGACCTCAGACAATTTCCTAAAGCATAGCTAATTTCGGTGACCTAAAACAAGAAAAAAATATTTTCGTAGCCTGATTGGCCATTCGTAAAACAGGAAACTAGGTATGACGTGACAAATAAGAAATACTATAATTGGAAATCATGTATTTTCTGGAATAAAACATATTTTAAAATTAAAAATAGATACATTTAAATTATACAGCTACCAAAATAAAAAAAATTGAGCGAGTCTGCTAGTACTCGAGACAATGATGTGTAAACATATCCTATATCGACATCGATTGTAAAAAAAAACAACAGCACGTTGCATTCCCAAGCGGTCACCCATCCAAGTACTAACTACGCCCGACGTTGCTTAACTTCAGTGATCGGACGAGAACTGGTATTTTCGACGTGCTATGGCCGTTGCCTATGCATTTGAGCTTGTCCATAGAATAAAAATTAGATTTAATAACAAAGTTTAAAATACTTAATAAAATAAATATTACTTTTGACGGTTCGTTTAAATGTAAAATATGCTTGTTTATCGTCTAAAATCCGTTTAAAACGATTTTAAGTGGCAAAATTGCTAGAATCTGTTTACACATTTCCGTCCCATTTGCCGAGATTTACCCTCATGGTGAGTCCTCATGTGCGTAACATTACGCCAGCGTAACGTCGTGCTGCGATCTGATTGGTTATAGCACTGCACGTGATACACGCGGCGCCATGTTTTTTGCGCTGTCAAAATCAGTGTTGCCATTCGTAGCGACTTGTCGCGAAAATAGCGACTTTTTGATGACTGTGAGACATAGCGGCGATTTACAAAAACAAGCCTATTTGTAGCGACTTTTTCGAATTTTGAATTAGGTTAGGAAGTTTTGTTAATGACTGTTTTGCGATTTGGAATTATCGTATTTATCTTGATATTCAAATTATAATTGAGGACCGGAAGCCACTGTCATGTCTGCTCTATCGGCTCGGCTCGGATTAGATCGCATCAGTTGTGGTCCGGGGTCCGGGACTTCCCCGAAATCGATCGTTCTGGTCAAAGCCTTTTGTTTTTATTCCATGTTCCATAATTTGTGTGTTCGTCTGCCTAAACGCAATTTAGTGCATTTACCTTCTGCTATAGGCAGTATACTTTATACCAACTGCTAATCAATCTTTAACTAATACATGATAATCAAAATACAACAATGATTGGTTTTATATTTTGTCCAACGTTTTTCTTATTGGGTAGTGACTAATTAAATTAGTTTTTGATGTGTTGTGTGTTGTTGTTAGTTTTAGTGAAAACACTATTTTGTTTCTGCTACGTTTTTATTAACTATTTTTCCCTTCCAATTTTATGCAGCAAAATAAAAAATCCTATTCTGTAAAAAACACGTTTTTTTTTTTTTTTTTTAGGATACTAGGATACTTAGGATGGCGACAAAGTAGCGACTTTTCACACCAGGTTGTAGCGACTTTTGGCTTTGCCGCTCTGGCAACACTGGTCAAAATTACGCCGGAGATACGCGGAAAGAGTTCAGCTATTCAGCAATTCAGCGTAGAACTGACAGCGGCTGTCATTTTCAGGATTCGGGTTTGTTTTGCATGATCTGATTTTTTAAATATATATAATATATTACCTATGCATCTGATGCTGCATTAGAGAAGTGTTTTAGACAAGCGTCTGGAGACTCGATGTAATTTTCGATACCGACTCTACCGCCATCTAGTGTAGGTAGCGTTGACTCGAGCGATTGCATACACGCTATGTCTTCGCGATACAATCGTTTTTAAACACAAGCCGTGGTGGCCGAGATGTCTAGATGGTCAGGTCTCAACTCGGCAGCGGCAACTAACGGCGGTGGCGGCTCGGGTTCAAACCCCGTTGCTTTTCTTATTTTTTTTAAGATTAAGTTTCTAAACAATTTTTTTCTTGATTTTGGGTATGTCTTGGGTTAGCACCTGGTTAGTTTCCTTTTCTTGAGCCCCCGTAGCGAGCGCAGCGAGCGGATGGTCATGCGAAAAGTGATATTACTTATTGTAATACGTGCCCGTACTTTGGATGCACTTTTTACGAAATATTTTGCTTTATTTAACTAAAAACCAGGATATATTTAACAAAAGCCGTATTATAGTGGATATACAGTAGCTTGCATGTGTTTCCGGGAATACATTCACAAAGAATCACCCTTCTTTGTGAATACATTCCACGCAAGGCCACCTATGTAGTATAGGTGGCCTTTGGTATCGAAAATTTGGTCGGGTCGCTAGACTCTTGTGTGTTTTAGTGGATTAATTTGTACTAGCTTTTGTTGCCCTCTCATTAATAAGGGAACTTTGGACGGGATAAATAATTATTAATATAACTAGGTATTTATGCTTTCATGTTCTTCTAAGTTTTTGTACATTACGTAAAGCTTGTTAATCTTTTGCCGATATGCGTTTTCATCGGCAAGAGAACATCTTCTAATGTCCATATTGTATAGAAAAGTAATTCAATATCTATATTTGCCATTGTTATTTTTGGTTATGTTTATTGTTTATCATAATATGTTGACGTGACTCCAAAACGCTTACGCTTACATTCTTACATTAGGACGTTACGTTAAAACGCGCTTAAAATACGTTACGCCGATACGCCCATGAGGACCCACCATCATACTGGCGCGTAAAGGTCTCTTCATGCTAGACCGAGGACGACACGAGGCGAGCCCGTGCCGAGTCATTAAGAACAGTGTGCCGTCCGAGTTTAGTATTCGTCGTACACACACACCGACGCGACGGTTGGTGTGTGTAGCATGAATACTAAACTCGGAAGGCACCCTGTTTTTACGGGCTAGCCTCGTGTCGGCCTCGGTCTAGCACGAATAGACCTTAAGATGTTTACACATCAAAAAGTGTATGTATTACGATTGTCCAGCAAATATCATGAATCTTACTCCTTACCCTTCTTACGTATCCATGGTTAACAATAAAGCCTGGCGTAAGCTGCCAACTAAGTGGTTTTGATGCAGTTATTAAAAATAGTCGAAAAATCTTCAAAGCTGCATTATCCCATTGATACCACTTCAGATTGTATAATAACATACAAAATTTGTCACTCTAGAAAGACACCAATTCATACTACGATTAAGACAATTAAGTTTCAGCTAAAAAATATTCATATCGCTGGTTTGGTCTAAGAATGTTATCTTATTATTTAAGAGAGAAAATGCCCAAATAATTTCGTATAAATTTAGTTCAACACGAACGTATTGAAAAATTGAAATAAAACACTAAAACTATAAAAATTTGTAAACTTTTATGACGTTTTTGGGAGAAAACCCTCTAGGAAAGCAATGAAATCATAAAATATCATTAATGTGCGTTTTTTAAATTCATGTTATTTTCTTACCAGATCCTCACATAATTGCCCCTCATGACTTAGAATTGTCACAGTAGATAGCATTGCGAAAAAAGAGCAATAAGAGCGGCTGGCCGAAAATTCTGTCTAAAACATAACAAACATGCAATAAATCATAGAAAATGAAAAGCCTATAGAAGCTTACTTTTGTCTATTTGTCTTTACAATAAGCATGTGTCACGGTCGTCACGTGGATAAAAGAGTCTGCGTACCCACCCAACTAACTAATTAACCAAATTTTAAAAAAGAACTAAACATAACCTTAAAAAATAAATAAAAGTATCTCCACTGACGGGAATCGAATCCGTGTCGCCGTATCACAAGCAGCGGTTCTAACCACTGCGCCACTATTTTGGGGTAGTTTGATTGGTGGCGCTCCGGAATGAGCGAAGCGAGCGGAGGGCCATGCATGAAGTGAGATATTAGACATTCACATTCTAGAATAGTAAACAAACGTTCAATGCCGGTTGCATATACTACACAATACACGTGACCACGTGAATCTTTGCATCTTTGCTCCCTTCCCTTGTCAGAGCTTTGCATCATAGTTCATCATTTCATAGTTTCATCATTGATTTCAATGAATGGCTGTGCACGCAGTTTCTTGTGCGTGTATCACCTTTAATTGTGAAGTTATGTGAAGCATTTTCATGGGCGCCAACAGGGGGATCAAGGGGGGTGGGGGACAGTTGCCGGGAATATTAAAATAACGCTTAGTGTAAAAGTATATTTCACGTTCATATATGAATATATGTCTGAGTATTTTGTTATCTGTGTTAAAATATCAAAACATCAGGGCATTGCATGTAGCGTTCGCTCTGGAAACAGAATTAACAGAACCAACAAGAATTAACTAAAACTAGCCCAAAGTATGCCCAGAATGCCAAAAAAAATTATGAAAGCTTGACCTTATGATCTGAAGCCAACAGTCAATACCTTCCTATATCAAGAAGGGATGGAAACAGCACTTATTATCTATGAATAGCACAGAGCACGGCAACTGAACTACAGTCGGAAAACAATTTCAAACTTATGACGTTGGGACGAAAGAATGTTTGAAAGTGGGATTTTAAGCTGCAGCTCCCGGAAGACGTTTTCAAAACGTCAGCTGTCCACTACCTAAGTGATTGTTATAATTAAGATGTTCGCCAACATCGGATCAACTACTAAAATATACATACTACTTTAGGAAGGTTAGAACACTTCCGGTCCTACCGTCGAACAAGCACACGCGTTTAGGGATAGTGCTAAATTTCCGATGCCAAACTGTGCATGCGCAATGGCGAAACAAGAATAATATATATTATTATGGCTTTGACTGGCCCTCCGCTATCGCTTCGCTCGCTACGGGGGCGCGATCAACAATAACTAACCAAAACTAACCCAAGGCTAACCGAAACTAACTCAAAATTAAGAAAAAAAAATTAATTAATAAAAAACAAACATAACCTTAGAAAAAGGTAAACAAAGCATCTGTCACGACCGACGGGAATCGGACCCGCGGCGCAGAAATGGCAGGCAAATCACTACCTACTACACCACCAAGGCGTTGAAGGAATTTCGCTAGAACATAGACATGGATAATTCCGATACATATTACGCATGCACGGTTTCGCATCGAAAATTTAGCCCTACCTCTAGACCTTTCTGAACAAGCCGTCGAAGGACGAACGCTTTGGACACGGATTACAGAATTCGGCGCGAGTAGTGGAAGCTTTTTTGCTTAGAAAACCTGTTCTAGTCCTTTGAGCGGAGTGCGGATAGTGGCAGACCAATAAAAAAACACAATAGTTTTTCTCTTCTCTTTATTAGTTATTATTAACCACATTCTATTCTAAGGTCTAGGGGGGGTCAGTAGCCCCCTGCCCCTCGCTGGGTACGCCCTTGGTTGGGTCGCGTAGTGGAGGGTGATTCCTACTAGGCCTTCAGGTTCTATTTTCGTGCGCGGTAGCATGGCAGACAGAGGAGTTCTTGTAAAGCGATGTTCTTGGTGTTTCCATTTCTACGACGAACTGATGGGCTCTTGCCGTCTGTCGTTACTATCTGACAGGCGTTGCCAGGGGCGGGATGAGGCGGACCAAATCCTGGGAACATCTGCCGTGAAAGTATCTGTAAAAAAAGGGCATCTCGGCCACATGTCTGCGGTGTTCCAGACTATCCAGATTCCGGGTCGCCGACGAGACGCACAGCTCTCTTCTGAATGAAATCCAGCAGTTTTAGGGTGTGCTTTGGTGCGGCACCCTAGATGTGTGAGCAGTATTCTAAGCACGGTCTTAAGACATAAGACATAAGACATAAGACATTTATTTTGTACGTAAGCCAGATACAAAAAATGGGTGTACACGTCATAATCAAAGATCATTTAAAAAAGTATATAAACTTAACCTAAGTCTAAGACAAGCAATTAAAAGAGAAAAAAAATCTCAAGACCTAAATCTAAAATAAAATAAGAATGGGACATACAAGACAATACCTAGGCAACACAACCATGAAAAAAAGCATAAATTCTTAATACTAGCTTGGTCCATCATTCAAATATTCTTCCACTGAATAGTACCCCTTTAGGCATAACAAGTTCTTGCATTTTTTTTTTAAATAGGTTAATATGAGAATTTTTAATATCCAAAGGCAAGTGGTTAAAAACTTTTTTTCCAATATATTCTGGGGAATACTCATATTTTTTTGATTTGTGCAAATTTAATGACAGAAGTTGGCCATGTCTCGTGTTATAATTATGAAAAGCATCATTTGTGTCAATGAAATTAATATTTTCTTTTATATATATCAATAGCTTGTATATATATATACATGGAAGGGTAAGTATACCCTGTTTAATAAAATGACTCCTACAGCTTTCTCTAAAATCCAAGTCAAAAATCAGTCGTATTATCCTTTTTTGATTAATAAAAACACGATTAGAGTTACTTTGAGAACCCCAGAAAAGTACATTATAGGAGAGGTGGCTGTAAATAAGTGAATAATAGACATCCAGTAGGCACTTCCCAGAGAGAGCTTCTTTCAGTCTTGATATAGCAAAGAATCCAGAATTAACCTTTTTTGAGACAAAATCAATATGAGTGTCCCAACTCAAGGTCTCATCTATGAAAAGTCCAAGAAATCTAGTTACACTTTGGTTTTGTATATGATCCAAATTTGGCGTTAAATGAACCAGGGGTTTATTTTTGTTTGCTCTAAACTGAATGTATACTGTTTTTTCTAGGTTAAGTATAAGATTATTCGATGAACACCACTCGTTAAAATCATCCATTATGAGTTCAATTTTATACTTTAGTTCTTCAGGGGTCATAGCTATGATCAAAATTGAAGTATCATCCGCAAAAATTGTTACGTAACCATCCTTAATATAGTCAGGCATATCATTCACATATATTAAAAATAATAGGGGACCCAGCACAGATCCCTGGGGAACCCCTATCTCACTGTTTAAAAATGACGAAAATTCTGCCCCTACTCTGACACAAAATTGCCTACCCTCTAGATAAGACTTCAATAAGTCCAGCATTCTACCCCTAATACCACAGTAGGAAAGTTTTTTTAGTACAAAATTTATTTACAATTTTTATTTGCGCTTTGTAGAGCAAGAGCAAATGCTGCGGTGTATACAGTTTTTTGTTGCGAAATAACGCACCAAGCTTCTGCGAGGCTGATTTTGCGATATTAGCTACGTGGCCATGTCAGGACAAATTGCTGTTGACCGAGACACCCAGTAGTTCGATTGACGAGGATGAAGGAATGGACGATCCTGCCATAATGATGTCAGGGCCCGCCGTATTGGACTCTTGGTAAACATGGCTGCTTGGGTCTTTGCTGCATTGAACTGGACCAAATTTCTATCGCCTCAGGTTTGAACTTTTTCCAGGTCTTGATTAATTGCTGTAATCTGCTCCTGTCTGCGGTGATAAGTCTCAGTTGCTGGTAAAGGTATTTCTGATCTAAATTAGGAGACAAGGATACTGTCATCTGCAAAAATCTAAACAGGATTATTTGTTTCGGTCTGCTGGTCAATGATTAATGGTGAATGTGTCCATCAACTGCAACGTGCAGAGATCGGTTTTTAAGGAAACTGGGAAGCCAGCCGCAGAGAGAAGCTGGCGGTCCGAAGGAGAGCAATTTGTTGAGCAGTCCGTCATACCAAACCAAAAACTTTGATTTCGCCTTCGGTCGAGTGAACGCGTTCGATGAAGGCACAGGCCACTGGGCGACACGTGGCAAACGTTTAGTGACCGCTTTTCTCCCCGATGAAGGATCGGACATCCTAGCCAGCGTAGTCTGTGCTTTCATAGATTCCTAGCCAGAAGAAATGCCTTTTCACGCCGGTACCCAGGCCGGGGGCAGCCGGATGCTGCGGTGGGACCATTTCTACCTGTGCCCTTCATAGATTTTAATTTTGTGCAAGAGTCGAGAGCACCAGGGGCACAGCCCCGTCATGCTGGTGCTCCCACCCCGAATACAAGACCCCTCAAACTGGAATAACGTATAAAACAAGCAGAAGGGAAGCTCTGACTCTGTCTAAGCGCCGGAAGAGGGGTGTGCTTGCGTATTGCCTAGGAGCAAAGCCATTGGTCCTCCGAAAGGGAGACCCAACAAACAAGAACGAGAATATTGAGACATCTATTGAACGTTCATGAATGCATGAAGCATGGACTGAGCCTAATTGAGTATGCATAGCTACGTCCGTCATCGGTGTTTGATGTCCCGCTTTGCGGTAATTAAGAATCGATATTAACCTCAGGCAACTGACTAAATGATTATTTGAGCCAGTGCCTAGATTAACATTTTTCTAAATTTACTTACCGAAAACATAATCATCAGCTCAAATAATACGATAAACACTACACTAAAGGCAGATAAAATACAGGGTACATACAATTCTCTTCGTGCGCCTATGTAAAACCTAAAAATTAAAATACATGTTAGTACAAGTAATAAAATGGAACAGGTATAAACGTAAAAATAATCAATGGCCATAAATGTCATGGAAAGCAAGTCACAAGGTCGATCCAGTCATTCTCTAAATAAAGGAACTGATTTCGGGACAAGGCCCACACTGGCATGCAAGATCCACTTTCAGCAGGTATATGTATATTCCATATATTTAGTATTAAATGTATGGTATACTCAACCAGAACTTCGCCTCTCGACCTTATGACAAAGCTGGGGAGATCATCGACTAAGCTGTTATATCCATGCTGGTGTTGAAATTACACCCAATATTTATTAGGATGATAATTAATTCGTTCCTCGGACCATACTCCTTGACCATGCTTTTTAAAATAATTTTTGAAGTGAAACTGCTTAACGCGCGCCAGAAATAAAATTTGAAGGCCGCGACACACGAGCTGGCGGAACGAAAAATATGAGAATATTGTTATTGTAATATCTTTGTTAGTTTACAAGAAAAAATGAGATTTGCTCTATTACCTTGTCAAGACATAAGCCAAACTTTTATGAAGAATATTTTTTTTTCATTTATGCCTTCTCTTTTTGTTAATTGAGTGGTATATTAAAAAAAAACTTACCAAATCCGTTGCCTTATGGCTAGGACGCTTAAGTTTAAGAAGATTCAGTTCAGATATGCGCACACTCTTTCTTTTAATATATTTTTCAAATCTTAGTTGAATTCTCAATTAGAGATTTATGCAAGGTTTTTTCGTTCAATGAAGACTACACCCAACAGTTTTGGACGTTCGTTAAAAAAACGTACGATATTTTGCAGTAGGGTCTTGTTTTTAACACAGAACGCGCCTTCCGACAGCGGTCTGTTTTAAACTTTTCTGTTTGGTGCCATGACGCGACCCGACGTTGGCCGAATCACACATGTCTTCGCGGTACACTGAATTGCTTCCAACGGTCTGGTAACTGAGTGGTTAGATAGTGTGGTTGTGATGCGAACGTTGCTGGTTCAATCGCCGTCAGTGCTAAGCTATATTTTAAAATCTTTTTAAGGTTAGGTTTGTCATATGTTTCTTTTTTTCTTGATTTTGGGTTAATTTTCTTTGGTTGAGCCCCGGAGTGAGCGGAGGGCCATGCGAAATAACTTAATTATTACCGACATTCGGCGAAGGTCGCCGAAGGTCACCAGAAAAGATCAAAACAGACCGCTGTTTGAAGATAGTCACACAAAATCAGACTAACTTCCAACAACTGACCACAACCAAAATAGAATTGGAAGTCCAAAATCGAATTAGCATGGGTGTGCGTTGTACTCAAATAAATACCTAATAACAGGCCATTGGTTAAGCTAATCACAGAACTGGGCTGATAATAATGAATCAAACATGCAGTGAGCTGTTCTTCGGATGTGGAGAATAACTGGGAACGAGAACACTGATAGTAATTCTATAATTACTATCAGTAGATCAGAGCAGTTTTAATACTTACTTCATTATTTCTTGGTGTTTTTTTACTAGAAATACGATATAATTTTGGACCAAATTACTTTCTTCGTGTCCCTCTGAGTAATCTGGAAAATGTTCTACATAATCTGTTATGATAAGAAATTGTATCTCTGTTACAACGGTGATATAGAACAAGAAAAATGGTGTCAATGTTAACGTAATTGACAAGAAGATCAAAGTGATCCTTTCATACAAAATTACTGTCCTCCAGAGAAGAGGCGAATGATCTTCTGAAAATAAGTAAGAATATTACACAAAAAATAAATAGTTAGACACTTATCAGAATATAGATACATATTTCTAAACTTCATACAAATGATATTGTTACATACATTTCAAATCGTGTTTATACCAGCCCTAGCATTTCGATTTATTTTAGTTCAGGAATTGACGGGGCATAGTGGCATATTTTTCTTGTTTCTTATTTTAACCATTGTCTTTATAAGAAGCAATGCTTTAACCATTGTTTCTTATAAAGACAGTGTTTTAACCGTGATCTGATCAATTCTGATCTATTGTCGTTACACTAGCGGAGCACTTAATTTCACCAATTAATCATTTCGTAGAGGGCTTGGATTCTCAGTTGTCACGTGGAGAGAGAATATGTACCAGCTCTCACGCGGTAAGAGAATATGTAATAGGAATGTATTCTATTTTTCAAATATGCCATTGTTTTCTTGGTTTCCATGGCATAAAATTAGGTTTGTTCTAGCAGCGATTTAAACCCAAACCAAAGCCAAGCCATCCGGAGTTTGCGCATAGCGACGTAAGTGTTGCTTATATTGCAATGCGCAAACTCCAGATGGCTTGGCTTTGGTTTCAAATCGCTGCTAGAACAAACCTAATAAAAATCGATACGTTTGCATACTTAATTCTCCTCTTTCCACGGAAAAGGTGACAGCGAAATTTCAGTTCGTAGTGCACCTGTGAATGCATGCGATTGAAAAAGACCTGCAATTGGCAAGTAAAATTATATGGCCATCCGCCATACCCAAGAAAAACCCAAAAATCAAGAAAGAAACTGTTAACTTAAAAACAAAATGAGCGAGTCTGCTAGTACTCGAGACACTGATCTGTCATATCCTGTAACGACATCGGTTGTAAAAAAATGACAGCAGCACGTTGTGTTCCCAAGCGGTCACCCATCCAAGTACTTACCACGGCCGACGTTGCTTAACTTCAGTGATCGGACGAGAACTGGTATTTTCAACGTGCTATGGCCGTTGCCTGTATGTTTCCGCTTGTTCATAGAATAAAAATTAGATCTATAACAAAGTTTAAAACAATATAAAAATCAACGCGAACGAAGCCGCGGGTAAAAGCTAGAAGTGTCCTATGTTCTTTACTATGCTCTTGAAAATATCTGTACAAAATTTCATGATGATCGGAACAGCTTAGGCGTGAAAACGTAATGAAATAAACAAACAAACACATTCCCATCTATAATATCAGTTAGGATTCTTTAATAATACTTAGTGGCAGCTTCGGAGTGGATTACTTCACTGCACAAATGCGACACGTAAATCTAATGTCACTTGGAATAACATCAATATATGGACACAGCTTATTTACCTAGTCATGTTGGGCCGACATTCTTTGATTTGGGAAAGTCATTCATCAAATTTTGCAAATTTTAGAAGAGGGCTATGACTCAATATTGTTTTAAAAATCTGGGCATCTGAATATTACTTTTGAGAGTTAGTTTAATTTAAAATTATAATATGCTCTTTTATCGTCTAAAATCCGTTTAAAAACGATTTTAAATGGCAAAATTGTAAAAAATTCGGAAATTCGGACATTTTTAGGACGATAGCTGTGGCATCGGACGAATTTGTCGTGGATTTTGAAGCGAAAATTCATTTTAAATTCAACCGTCCATTAAAAATAAGCTGTGCTATGGATCCAAATACACTGCGAATATAATAATAAATAAATAATACTTTTGACGGTTCGTTTAATTTAAAATATGTTTTTTTATCGTCTAAAATCCGTTTAAACCGATTTGAAATGGTAAAATTGTGTATAATACCGCCCTAGCGGCTAGAATCGGCTAACGAATTTCCGTCTCCACACTTCCGCCCCGTCCACACATTTCCGTCCCATTTGCCGAGATTTACCCTCATATCGCCGCGTAAGATGTTTACATATCAAAAGCCAAGATCTACGAGTCGCCGAAGTGAAGGCCAACCATGCAGACCCCTAGACCATCTGCTGACTTACAAACAATTGGTTGCATCGCGAAGACACCCATCACCTCACGTAGTTAGCCAATCAGGAACGTCTCATTCACAAGTGTACTATGAAACTCTCTGAAAACTCGCGAGGTGACAGCTCTCCAGCAAGGCCGCCAACTGGTTACTGATTACTCACATTGTCTTTTCATGGTCTGTGAGTAATAAAGAATTGTCAGGATCATGTGAGCAATCGGAGATCAACGTCTATTTTCGACATGAATTACTATATTATGTTAATAAAATTTGGCCTTGGCCATCTTTCGTGTAGAGTAGAGCCATTGTTTATACGAGTGGATCGCCGTAGTGAAACATCTGTAAAATTATTTCACATAGGATCCATGACGTCACTCGACAGTTGGCGGCATTTTCAAAAACGTCGCCGTGGGTGCAGAGTATAGATAAATACTCATGGGGTAATGGGACGTTGGATAATTTGTGTAATTTTATTTTTATATAGATTATCACTACAATAACACGCGTGTGAAGCTACTCTTCGACAAATCATTAAAATTTCTTAAGCCATTAAGATACATACTCATGCGCGAAAAACATAAACCTCCCTTTAGCTGGGAATAAGTATCAAGGGAGGGCGAAAAATTAAAATAGTACTGTTACTAGAGTTTCAGACAGCGGTCTATTTTCAGTTTTCTTTTTCGGCGCCCGGGGCGGCAACGTGTCGTTGGTCGGATGTCGGCAATAATAAAATATAATAATAAAATATTCGATACATTATTTGCTGTAATTTTGATGTGGCAGGGGGTGAAATTTATTATTATTGAGAGTATTATCATACCTGGATGCAACTTTTTAGCGTGTTTTCTTAAAGGAGCTGTATCAAGGGAGAGCGAGAATTTACAAAAGTATTCACTTCACGCATGGCCCTCCGCTCGCTGCGGGGTGCAACCAAATAAAACTAACCCAAATTAAAAAAAAAAACAAACATAACCTTAAGAAAGTCTTCTCACTGACGGGAATCGAATCCGGGCCGTCTTATCACGAGCACAGTATCTGACCACTGCACTACTAGACCGTTGAAACCAATTCACTGGACCGTAAAAGCATGTGTAAATCTGGCGATGCGGCCAACGTTGCGTCGTGTCGCGTGGAATCGGGAAGAAAAGTTAAAAACAGACCGCTGTCAGAAGACGCTAATAGTACTGTTAACTTCACGCATGGCCCTCGGCATGCTCGCTCCGGTGCGCAATCAAACAGAACTAGCTTAAACTAACCCAAATTTTAAAAAAAGCAAACATAACCTTAAAGAGAAATAAATAAAACATGTTTTCTCACCAACGGAAATCGAACCAGGGACGACCGTATCCAAGCGCAGGATCTGACTACTGCACTACCAAACCTGTTGACAGGAATATACTGGACCGTAAAAACATGGGGTAATTCTATACATTCGTCTCGTCGCCTCGTGTGGAATCGACATAAAGACGTCATAGGTGGCGTCATGCATCCAAATGTGAAATAATTTGACAGATGTTTTATTACGGCAATTTTCTTCAATTGTTTATGAAGACAATGGTAAACCTAACTTATAGATACGGTTACGTTTTTTTCCGTGGGATCTGAACGAAATTACAACTTTTACTACTTTAAACTAATACTCGCTTTATTCTTTATCACTGTATAAAATTAACCACACTAAACTACTCTTATAACTCTACAACTAATAGCTCTTTACAATTCAACACTCAATGATTAACTAACTCAACACGCGCTTTGCCTGCTATTGTGATGATAGCAAAGGGCCAGCACCTGATTTAGTTAAATTTGTTTCGAAAATTGCTTTAAACAATATATTTTTATTTGTTTCAAAAATAAACTAAGTCTCGAATTAAATCACCAAGGGAGAGAACGTTCAATTAAAATAATAATTTTATTTTATTAAACAAGATTTAAATTGAAATCTGACTTTCAAGAAGTAATGCCAGAATCGCGCCAAAGGGTTAATCATTTTTGCCTAATAAAAGTGTTCGACAAAAGCATCAAACACCAGCTTGATTAAAAATAAAATCACTTACCATTGGAATATATTTCAAATAAACGGCATGGTGTTTAACTTCACAAGGTTCGAGATCCGATTTTAATACATACTAATGACATACTTTATATATTTTTTCGACTGCATGATATCACGCGACTAGAGAAATCTAACTTCAAGAAATATCAAACACAAGATGCACGCTTCAAAAACAGGTTCCCAAAACTTTGTTCTAATAAGAAAAATTTCCAGAACAAGTCAATTGAAACAAAAAGCGAAAAATCGTGTACTCCAAATTTTAATTACCGATTGGAATTTAAAAACCTTGTGTGAGCTAATTTTAATCACGAAATTAAGTTTGGAATGTAAAAATTTTGAACACTCGGAGGGATTGGAATTTACAAAACAAGTTAAAACGCGAATAGGCGTTTTCGGCGAAAATTTTAAATGCTTCGCGTCATAACACGCTGCAGGTGGTTTAATTGCAGCAGGTGTGTAGATTTCAGATTTTTCTGGGGACAAATAAGTCGAAAAAGTTGCTATAAAAGCGAAAAATTATCTGGGCAAAAGTTAGTCTTCCATCTATGTTGGGGTTTGGAACCTTCGGCAACATGCACTAAAACGGAGTTTTATCCACAATACCGAAACATAATTATTGCACTCGGCGCGCGTTTCGCTAACCATGTTAGCATAATCAGAAGATGATTAAAACTGTTTTAATGATCTCCTGATGATGCTAACATCGTTAGAGAAACGCGCGTTGAGTGCAATAATTCTGTTTCGGTATTGTGGATAAAACTCCGTTTTAGAAAAGTTAGTCTTAACAAAACTTACCTTGTAGCACGTCGTAATGTCCGAATGAGACTTGGGAAAATTTTAATATAAATTTAATTTTTCAAGTCTGTTACTATGTCCAAATGATCACAGTATTGTGAACAGAAAATAGTGTCTCGCAGTTTTGGAGACTCGTGGAACTAACGTAACTAAGTAATTGAGCAAATTCAGGTCGTCGGTTCGAAAAATAACGTAAAGAAACGCTGTTTGAAATTCGTCACACATCGATGAAGAAGGTGGTCAACAGAAGCGATTAAGGCTGCAAAAGCAGGTTCTGGTGTAACGTTAAGTCCTAGACAGTAAGTTTAATTTTAACATCATAATGGTTAAGGTGCCTGTATATTTGATAATATTTTCTTGTTGTTACTCGAGAAATTAATGATTACCCCAGTAAAACAGTTTAGTGCTAGAGTCACTGCAATTTTATTTAGTAGGAAATGTTATTCGGGTATGTAATATGAATATCCGATTAAAATAATTTATTGCTAGCGTCACTCTGTATTTCATTTACTAGAAAGGTAGTATTGTTTCTACCATAATCCACGAATGAATTAAGCTTCATGGAATGTATGATACCAAGAGCGTACCCAGGATCTGAACCAGGGGGGGGGGGGGCAAACCCGTAAAAAGGCACAATAATTTTTCTCTTCTTTTTATTAGTTATTAATAGCCAGATTGTATCCCGGGATCATTCTGCCCCTCGCTGGGTACGACCTTGCACAGATTAAAACACTGCGGCTAAGTATTAATGCTAATTGATTTTTTTTTATTAATCCGTAATTGCTTGACTGGCTAGCTTTTAATTATCGTGCTCTCAGATAAAATCTCATCCTCTAGGAAAGTTGATACAAAGTAAAATTACAGCGGTTAAGTGGTAATAGCAATGAAAATTTTCTTTATACTGTGCCAAAATTTATTATCGGGCGCACTTTAAATCCTAGGTCATAACCGAAATTACGTAACCAAATTTGAGCCAACCACTAATTACATAAGAAAATGCTCCCTTTAAAATGTGTGCTCTCTTACTTCGCAATCTCAATTATTGCTTTATTATTTTAAACCGGAAAGTAATTTAGCGTACGGTCATTTAATTATATTAATTATAACTACTGATAGAATTGAGTACTGGAAGAGGAATGAAGTTGTTTTAAACTAGGTGGAGAAACATGGGTAGTTGCCCAAGATGTCTAGGTAAATTATTTTCATCGAAATAGGGTGTCAACACACTGGTACTGCGAACCTGGTTTCAGAAAATGAACATAAGTTGAGAAAAAGGCCGAAAATACAGTAAGTAAGTGAATAGGGTAACTCGGCGTTCATTACACTATTTATATCCAATCTAAAGGTCCCACAGACTCATTCTTTTTCGGCAGGATTACCAGACGTGCAAAACTGTTCGGGCAATCCGATCGGTGTGTGGCTGAAAACCGTCGTGATTGCCGGCGTTCCAACTTAATCTGTTTTGACCTGATTTTTCCCGATGGTTTTGAACGATCGTGCAAGTCGTGCCCGTGTGTAATGGGCGGACCGGTATTCACGACGAAGATTTTTGACAACTTTTCAGTGTTGTACGTATTTAGTGTATAAAATTGCTGATTTGAGGCAATGCGGTAAACAATTAATGACTGAATTCATACAAATAGGTATACTTTCATTTACAGCTAGCCACAGTAGAGCTTCTATTGAGCTTGACCAATAACGCATTGTCGTCAGTTTACCAGTGGCGGCTCGCGGCTTTGAAAAGTGGGGAAGAGCTACCGACATCGATAGAAGGAACAGCGCCGCAGGCGAAAAGTTTTTGGGGTCCACGCCAAAAATGCCAAAATTAGTTAATAATTATTACCGGTGTTTTTTAAGGTAAATCATCAAAAAATAAAATATATTCATATTGTATTAGCAACAAAATGATTTGTTGCTAATACAAATCACATGTCTACAAAAACACACTAAAACTAGAATATATAGAAAATATCTCTTGTATAATATTATAATGGATCAACCGTGGAATGTAAATAAAAAATAATTCCAAAGATTCACGGCGGAATGTCCCCTAATAAACTCGCAATAAACGAAACAACGTGCTTTCGCGTTGATCTGAGAATGGAAGTGCTACTCGCCAGCTCTTCCAATCATTGCAAACTAAACAAATGTACGACCATTACGACGTCATCGTTGTCATGGCAACCAACTAGTTGCGCTTATACTTTTTTCTTCAAACGTCAGTAAATCCGTCATTACTCGACTGTGTAGGCGGCCGTGAAGTTTCGTTTTTCCTCCGCCGGAGCTTTACTTTTCACTTCTCCGCCGGCGGAGGTAAAAGTGTTGTCATAGCAACATAGATGCAATACAAACACACAACAAAATAAGCGTCAACAACTCAAGATTTATTAAACTACAATTTGTATTTATCACTCAATTTGTGACTGCATTTCTAAAAATCACTAATTTAGGAACAAATTGGTTATTATTTAATCGAACTTACTCAATAACTGCTTATCAATACGGAATTAAAACGCAATCGGAGACGCAATCTTAAAAAAATAATTATTGTTGACAGTGTCCACTGACAGCTTTATGTTACATTATATTCACCGACACCGGTCCAAGCAAGGCCACCTACGACCGTGGTCTAAGCCGCCTTGCGAACCCATTTATCTTTAATAATAATTAGATATTATTACTATTAAAAAGAGATGTTTTTGCATTAATTTGTCGACATGTGAAGAAAAAACAGCATATTTTATTTGGAGGAAAAGTTACTTTTCATGGCTTGCTCTCCATTTCCAGCCTCACTCCGTTCGGCTGTTAAACACGAGCGCGCCATGAAAAGTATCACTTTTCCTCCATATAAAATAATATACTATTGATGACTCGACGGCTCTCGAGCGATACCTCTTCCTTAAAGGTCTACACAAATGATAATGACATTGTGACTGTTATCGGCGCGTACGCGAAAAGAAATAGACATTTTCATGTGGGTTCACCTCTGTTCTATTCGATAGTGGAGTTAACGGGCAATGTGCAGGTGGCGAGATTCTTGTTCTTGTTTTATGAAGCTTTGATTTTAATATTTGAAAATAATTGAATTATTAGTTATTAAGGGGGTAACCGGAAACAGATTGTTCCTAAACTAAGAAAATTTTATCATTGAATCTTAAAATATATTATTTTACTGATAATGAATTAATTTAATTTTTTTAAATTACATTTTCTTGAGGAAGTGGCACTTTCCCTACTTCCGCTGAATAGCCGCCACTGCAGTTTACCCATGCTTTTACGGTGTAATGAATTGCTTTCAAGTGCCCTGGTGGTTTAGTGGTTAAATGCTGCGCCTGTGATACGGCGGCTCGGATTTGATTTCCGTCAATGTTTTCTTTTATTTTCGAAGTGAAACTTCTTTAGCGTGGGTAAAGTCAGAAAAAATGAAACGTTTATCAAAGTGAAACGCTTATCAAAGTTGAAAAGGTTATCACAGTGAAACGCCCCTTTAATTAGGCATGTTCCATTCCAACATTGGTAGGTACAGTCTGTATAAAATTACGAAAGCAAAAGAACAATAATTAGCCGTCAGATATTTGTAGGCAAATATTTAGGCATGTACCTTTTACGATTTTTCTATTTTTTCTTTTCTAAAATGTTAATATAGTTGTGAGGAATTTTAAAATATATATAATATAAAACGAAAAAATCCGTTGGCAGCCCTGCTGTCTAGTGACACGAGAACTTAGATCCAAGATATCACGCATATAATTTATTCTTAACTATCTACAGGAGTCCTTCCGCCTGACGAGTCCTGTGCTTGCCCGCGCATCACAATGTTTATATTTGTTTTTTTTTCACTAACCCAAACAAAACTAACCCAAGGCATGCTCAAAATGAAGAAAAACTTTTTATAAACATAACCTTAATAAAAAAGCACGTCTTGCCACTGGAATTGAACCCGGTCCACCGTATCACAAACACAGCATCTAACCACTGAGCCACAAAGCTCGCTGAAAGCAATTCCCTGGACCAAAAAGACTTCTATCTATCTATCTATCTATCTATCTATCAGAAATGTGTTTATGATGCGCGCGCAAGCCCAGAATTCGCCAGGCGGAAGGACTCGTATATGGTTAAGAATAAAATATATGCATATATTTATCCGATTAGGTATTACCATTTATGTCTAGGGATAGCTCCATAACTTTGAGCCGTTAACTGCTTTCATGTACTTTGCGACACAACCAGTTGTCTATATGTGCTCTGGTGGTCTGAGGTCTGCCTTCACTTCGGCAACTCGAGTTCAAACCCCGTCCACAAAATATATATTTTGTGACCCCGTCGGCGTCGGTTTTTTTAAGGTTATATTTCTAAACAGTTTTTTTCTTGATTTTGGGTAAGTCTTGGGTTAGTTTGGGTTAGCACCTGGTTAGTTTCCCTTTCTTGAGCCCCCGTAGCGAGCGAAGCGAGAGGAGGGCCATGCAAAAAGTGAATTTAGGCAAAACCCACATTACTCTGCCCAGAGTTATGGGGCTGCCCCTAGCTTTTTGTGGTATTACCTATACAGTCTGACTCCACACGCAATGGATCTATCCATGCATTCTCATGATACTGGTGGTTATTGTTACGACATAATTATTTTGTTTTTTGAAAATGCCATTTCTTCTTGATTCGGCCATTTACAATATTGTCAAATTAAAAATTTTGGCTCACTGTAAATTAAACACTATGGAAGAAAGCACTTTTCGCGATGAGGCTGTTAGACAGAGAAATAGATAGACGAATAAAAATGGTTTTATAATATTGTTCGTTGAATAAATTAATTGAAAAATAATAGAATAACAAAAGTTAAAAACCATTAATTACTTCTTGTTTGGAAATCCCCGAAATTTTGACTGTCCGAGTATTAATAATTTTTGGTTTTTCTATGATATTATTTAGAAGAAAATTACAATAAAAATGTAAGTTAGTGAGTGCACACACATATTTGACAATTTAATTAAAAATGTATATACCATAGTAGGTAATGAAAACATCGATAAAATAAAATAATATCGATTTTTTCGTTCGACGATATTTGAACATCGATATTTATGTGCGATGTAAACATCGATGTTGAACGATCGAATCGATGTCCTGTTACCTATTCCTAATCCGATGGTTACTTTAATAAGTATTCTTACATAACAACATTGTTGGTTGGCAAGAAAACTAACTAAACCTTATTTTTTGGATGACCAGAGAAAATTCTTCAGTTATTGAAACAGCTTTCACGTGGAAAGAGTAGGTATAATAGAGATGTATAGTGCTCTTCAAATATAGGCTGGTTTCACCGACCTCCATTATATGGATAAGCACAAGTCGTCTGTGTGCGTCAAAAAATCGTACCAATCATGGGGAAAAACCGGCTTCTGCGTCGGACAGAACTGAAAATAGGATAGTTTTACTAATGCGCACAAACCCTGAGAAGCGACAGAACGAAATCAGCTGATAAAGCTTTTACAGTTCGGTAATCAATAATATTAATATTATCAAATTTCTCTGACCTTGCTTGTTGCTTGCACTTGAAAATAATTAATTTTCTGTGTTTGCCGTTTTGGATTTCTAGTTTCGGCGTTTTGTTTCGTTCAATTATTGAAGTACGTACGCTTGAGTGGTTTATGTTATCGTTTTTGTTTAAAATAACTAATTAACTTTTGTACATCCTAGTTTAGTTTATTATTATAATTAGTGAATAGCCGTATTCGATTCACTACTTTGGATCGATTTATATCGATCTAACTGAACTTTATTGAACTGATCCGTGTTCGATTGTAAAAATACCACTTTGCCCCCACTACCTAAAAAGTGATCATGCTCACCTGTAAGTGAACCGAAAATGGACCGGGATCACTTAGATCGGTTCAGTAGTTCAGGTAAAAGATGGCATTTAAATGTCAATTATCAATCGGCTTTATTTTTTAATTGTTTTCATAATTATAATTTTATTTGACCTTGGTTCACTGAACGGAAATATCAGTTCAGTTTCAGTTCATTTTGAACCGATTCCCAGTCTCAATCGAATACGGCTTATAAGTTGGTGTAGACGTTAGGATTTAAAAACAATAGACCTTAAAAGACAAAGGCGTCAACTGCCAAGGTCAAAGAAAATACTCAACGGTGTTTGGTTTGGTGTTGCCAAAATAAGGGTACAATACCAGGTATTTCGTATATTAAGTAAGTATAATTTTCTTTTAAGGATAACTGCAGCATAATATACAAAATATGGGAATAATATCACCTTAGAAGGGATTTATTTACTGACCTTTAGCAAAAATCACGATGCATAAATAGGTCAGTGAGTTTATTCAGTCTCATCATTTTGTATTAAAAGTCTTCTTATAGGTAGGATGGATTTTAATTTACTTTGTTGAGCTTTGATGCTCTAAATAGTTTTTTTTAAAATCCTTAAATGGGTAATTGTTCCCCATACTTGTTACTGCCATTTTAAAAATTCATTCATTTACAGGCTACCTATAGGGGTTCAATAATATAGAAATGATCCGTATGGGGAGCTTTAATTTTTTTTTCCAATATTGTAAGCGGTAATTCGTTACGACTTTGCCCTCTATTAAAATCCGGACCTGTCGCCTATTCACGGCCGTGCGTTGATGAAGCACGTGGAATCGATCGATAACCTGCTAATTGAAACTGCGCAGTCTCAGAGCTAGCTTATTTTGTTTATTTGTACATCTGAAGGCGCATGAATCGGTATGATTTGGGTCGCTTTGTGCTTATCCATATAATGGAGGTCGGTGGCTGGTTTCCATCGCATGATTATCGATAAGTTTACATCCCTATTACACCTTCCCTTTTGCTGTGAGAGCTGTTCCCCTGTTCCCCATGACTAAAAATTCACGCACAGGTTGATCCCTCACTCCTCACCATGGGCGTAGACAGGGAGGGGCCATCGGGGCCCATGGCCCCCCCTGGGAATTTAACCGACTTATGACTTTTGTGTAAAAATTAGGCGTGGCATCCCAAAATTTTCCGCTCCAAGTGCCACTACTGCGGCCTTGTCTATGGTTCGCCCCCCCCCCCCATGCTCCTCACTATACCAGCGTACAGATAATATCGAGTAGACCTACTCAGCAATAATCGTTTGATGTTTTTGCATCAAACGCAAAAGCCGCAGCACGGTAAAAAATACTCTACCTGCAGCAGCGAGCAGTCTGTGGGGAGAGATTCAAAAAGTATTAGCTGATGCGCTTTCCTCGGTTATTATAAGACAACGCAACACGAAAGTACACAATCTCAGGGTGTTTGCACACTCTGTCCCTCGTAGCGGGGCCTCGGTGGCCACCAGTGGCCACGAACCAGATTGATCCGGATTCGCCCCCTCGCCAAACGCTGTCAGCAAAACTGGAAATTTGTCTCCAGTGAACCTACCGTATACTTATTTATACCGTGACTATACCACCATCCTTTCTATCGGATGAAAGTATAGACGCCACCCACACGGCGACGTCCGGGAAATGATTGCTGGCGCGAGTTAAATTTGATAATATAGTGGAGCGGCGACGGTAGAGGCACGCGGCGAGGCTAGCGGCATCGCGCGAGGCATACGAATAAAAGGGACGATTTAAAGAGATAACTGAAGTGGCTTTAGTTGTCTACATGTTTTCAGACAGTGATGACGAAATTATATTTGATAACGCGGCACTTCGCATACTACTGGCAAGCAGTAGGCAATATAATGTACATCCAATCAATAAAAGAAGAAATATGGTGTGACAATATCACATCTTGTTTCTGAAACTAAAAAAAAATTCGGACAATTTTTTTGAGTATGTACGTATCAGCTTATCCACCTTTAATTATATACTAGAAAAAGTGGCTGGTCATTTAACAAAGAAATAGACAAACTTTGTACATCAGCCAATACAACCAGAGGAGAGACTGGTTGTAACTTTGAGGTTAGTAAAAAACACAGTTAATCTACTAAAGACATTTCTATTTCTATCAAAACTGGGCCATTAGCAAATCTAAAGTAGTAACTCAATAAAAGAAAAACTCAAAATTACTTTTTTGAATAAAATGCAACTAGAACTTAATAAAAATAATGGTTATTATTAATTTACTGGTAATTATTATTAGGAAGCAATGTAATATTATTTTCAGTGGTAATGAATTCGAATGTTTGTGGTGGCGGCACCTAATATGCATATTTTTGAACTAAAGTTTGTACTTCGTTCCTGAATTGTAATTTATCGCAGTCTTCAATTTTTTTCACATGCGGTAAGAGACTGTCAAAAAATAACTTTTCTTCATCTGCCTTTCTGTTTTTTTTTTGTTCGCTTGCGTATTAATCAAATATTTAATTTTTTTCTTTCTCAATCGAAACAAGAGCGTCAATCTGATTAGTTCATTTCCTAGATCTACTAGTGCGAGGTTCATATGTGATAGAAGAAGGTGTTGGAGTAAGGGACTGGTCTCCCGACTCTGTTTGCGTGTGATATTCTTCATCTGACAGTTGAGACTGTGGCTACAAGATGGCTCATTTTCTTCTAAAATACTATTGTCAGTTTAATTGATTACATCTTCCGGCAAATTACTCTTAGACCCTCTAGGTAGAATCTGATCTTTTAAAAACAATAAGTTCTTGTAATAGGGCCAGTGAGATTTAGTTGTTACATCAGCTACATCTTTAGGCCGCGGCATTGGCATTTTTTTTATCTCATCATTCCTAAAATAGTCCCTCAGATTTTTCCATTTTGCTTGAACTGCTTTAACTAAAAAAGCTAAGCATTAACAAAACATAATAAAAAATTAATGCAATTATTTTGTTTTTATTCAGTTAATTGAGAACGAAATGTGTTTTGCAATAAAGAGAATAAATGCGCTCTGATTAGTTTGCACAAGTGAAAATAAAATATCCCAGCTATTCTGGTAGCATGTATACCATGTACTACAACTATAAACAGTATTTTTCCATCGTGCTTCAAGGGGTATGTGATGCCAAATACAGATTTATAATGATAGACATTGGGGGCTATGGTCGACAAAGCGACGGAGGGACATTTCAAAGCTGAGATATGTTCAAACTACTATCTAAAAAGAAGTTGAAAATACCCGAAGACCGGTGCCTTCCAAACACAAATATCAAAATGCCTTTTGCTTTGCCTTTATAGCAGATGAAGCATACCCTCTTCTCCTCTTCAGACATTTCTACTAAATCATATAGTAGAAATGAATCGAATTTATTTAGAATGTACCTATTTTATCAACGTCTGTCCAGAGCACGTAAATCAATAGAATGTTCTTTTGGCATTCTGTACTCGAAATGGCGGATACTATCAAAATCTATAGAAACTGATGAAAAAACTGCTGACAATATTATCAAAGCAATATTTGTTGCAAAATGTGGTTAATGATATGAAAGGATTTGAAAGACATTTAAAAGATATTACAGAATATTTTAATGAGGGTGAGTCAGGCCACAACAACGAGGCCGAATATCAACAAATGGAAAATTCGTAAGGGATACGTTAAAGGATTATGTAAACGCCTTTCCAATCAATATGCATTGATATTTTAAATAATTAACTTGAAATTAATAAACATGTATTGGTTATTAATAATTATACACGGTTTAAATAATAAAATTTCTTAAATTGTTTTCATGTTTATTTATCCAAATTATCTTGTTACCTTTGTATCTTGTTTAAATAAGAAAAGCTGAGTCATCTAGACCTACCTGTTGAGTGACATTCCTCGGCTACTTCTGCCCACAATCTGTCTAAAATATACGGGTTTCTGTGGTCAAGGTGTGGCTGGTTCCACATTGCTCTTCTATTAAATACAGAGTTTGCTCTTTTTCCATTTTTTCGATTAAAATGTACACGTGTACTGTTAGCCACCCAGCAAGTCAAATCGCAAACTAAACGCTTTTGCCTCACGCTATAAATCCCAAAATCGAATCAACACTCCCCGCTCCATGTGCCTCTCGGCGGCAACTTGTCGCTTATTAGCTTTACCCCAGATAAACTCACACTTGTCTGGGGCTTTACTATGTACACTTCCACTTTAAATACTGTGGGATATTTGAATCGCCCATTCGCCCTCTTACCTCCCCGCCTGCCTCTATCCTCGTCGCCCCACTATATGTGTACCTTAAGGCTGGCGCTTGTTTGTGCCGTATCGTAGTTGTTGTAGAGTGCTTTTATATACGGCTTTCTAAGTTATGCAAAGTATTTTGTTCAAAAATTTGCTCGCTTCGGGGGCACTACCAGCAAATACTAAACTTAACTTAACCCTAGACATGCTCCAAAATCCACACAAAAACTTCAGAATGCACTTGCATTCACGGATTGAAGCCAAAAGTACGCCTGAACCTTCCACTAAATCTAATCGTTGTTTGAGTAAACCTTTCAAACAAAGATCTAACGAAGATTCATCAGTCGATTGTCGATAGGTACATATTGACCAGTCATTACAGAGAATATTCGTAGTTAACTCACATCGGTAGAAAGCAGTAAGATATTGTGTATCGAGATCAGTTCTACAAGCTAGACATCATAATCAGTCATAATTATTGATCCGAGGATACGGTTGTTTTTAGTTTAAGTGCGGCTGCGGTGCTGCGGAGCAGCTTTGGATATTAAAACTAATTATTAGTACCGGGGATAGTAGTAAATAATTCATCAACATAATAAGCTACACAAATAAAAAGTAAAATAAATACCCGGAATCGCATGCTAAGGAGAATAATATACAAACCTATAAATTGGACAAAGATAAGTAAATAAGATATCTTCGAATCAATTTCTTCTCGAATTAGTTCTGTAGATGAGATTAGCATCAGTGAATTAAGAACAAACCATCGATCTGCACTCTTAGATTTTTTGATAATGTTGTGTCTAGTAACAGATGACACTAGTCTTACGTCCCAAGAGACTTGACTCATGTATTTATTTGTGATCGTTTTAAATTTCGAGTATCCTAATATTGAGGCCATGAGTTGAATTAGTAACTGAAATTTAATATGAATTAATTAATCAGCGTTTGTAATTACATACCTATAGATTATCAACTGGTGTCTAGAATCGGTTCTTCAACTATTGGACCAACTCACTATTGTTTCTCCACCGACTTTTTCACATTCCTAGAAGTAACTGAAAGCACAGTGTATACCGTACCCGGTGACGGTATAAATTGTGCTGAAAGCATATTACATATATGGCTGAAAGTATCCCTAAATCAAGGACACTAAACAATACAAAACAGAGCGGGAGTTGTATGATTAGTTTGAACTTCGATTAGTCACTTTAAACACATCAGTGTTTTGTATCAATGTCAATATGATATTCATAGATGTGTGATATTCAAAACACTGATTAATTTGGAGATACTAGTCGAGGTTCAATGTAGCGACTCGACAAGAAAAAGGGATGACGAATGACGAGTAATTTCTGGAGTTAAACTGTTATCAATTGGGACCACAACATGGCGGTCTGAAACGAAACGACCGTAAATATGAATGCAAAAATTAAAAAAGATATTTAGTATGTAAAAGTGGTTTGTTTAAAGTCCGATATATTCTACTCTTGACAACTTTATCAAGAAGATAATTGTCATAGAAACAATTGTGTCAGTAATGGTAACCAAGGTATATAAATAACCTGGGTTTGTATTACTTTACAAAGTTACCAAGAGATGTATATCTACTTATATTCGCCCAAAAGGAGTCGACGAAGTCATTACTGTAGTTAATTAACTTTATTGTAACATAAACATAATATAATTTAATTCAGTAGTTCTACCTGTGAAAAGGTAATTCCATCAGGTTCTTTTCTGTTACTACGAATTTTTCACACATTATGTGGAACATAACCATTATTATCACGTGAAAATTAAACTTTTTTAATACCTTTTTAACTGTTATTTCGTTTTGTTTGGTACCAAAATACGTCCTGATTGTCCTGATTGTCCCATAAAGGAATGTTAGGTCTCGCCTATTTCTTTTCCAAGATGAGAAATAACACGAACGTCACAAAAGATTGAAGCTGTAATTTTTTGACAATCCGCTTCCACATATCTCAAAATCATTACACTTTACCGCGAAATGGTGACGTCAGTCAGGTCGCGCTTTTAAAGGTATTTGAAAGCGGTCCGGAGGTCCGTCGACACGTGGTTATGGTCGGAAAAGGAAAGTACGCTTGTTGTCTTTGTCCAAACTATGAATGGCTGATTCCTAAGTGTCAGCTGTCATAACTACAAAAATTTCACGCACTGGCACTGGTTCAAAAACGTACGTTTTTTCGAGTAACATGTCACATTTAAATATGGTTTTAAGCGATAGTTGAACCATGACGTACAAAAATACGAATCATTGACGTTGACAATTTTACAACCGCAATGTCCAATAGCTGAGGAGCAGACTGTAGAAATGGTGGGATTTAAGATTGAGTAAGATAATATATTTTGCATATACATACAAATGAAGGCCCGCAGATCATTGGCCCATATCGCTTCCATGTTGCGGCGCTAAATGTTGTTAGGCAATAGATACTTTGAATTAAAACGATACATATCCATCCAAACATAGACGCCAGGCTCAAAATCATTACACATTTATATTTGAATATAGAAATGCAATTGTGGGTCAGAGGCATCATTTGATCTAGAACTAAATTAAAATTAAATAGAATTATATTTAATTTTAATTTGCATAGGGAAATTATTGGAGCAATAAATAAGTGAAGTAAAATCATTTCATTGTATCATTACAATCATTATTATTGCACCTAGGTAAACATAAGGTAAAGGCACAGCTTACCAAACAATCAGCTATCCAACTCTTAACATTTGAACGATATGCGCATTTCCTCGCGCAGGCCGCCATTCTGGGTTAAAATCTATCAAATTCGACAGTGTTGGCTCGTCGCTCGTGGTCGTGTCAGATGAGTTGTTTGTGTTAACCAGTGTCGTAGTTTCAGTTTAGGTATATATATTTTCTAGTTATAGTAATTAACAGTGTACATACGTTCTTGAACAAACTACTTATTTTATAATATCTATCTGTGCTTGTATATAATAGAAATGGTTAAACCGCGAGGTGGACACGTTTGTGCCGCTAAAAACTGCAGTGCGAAAAGTTATGAATCTAACAAGAAAATAAGTTTTTTTAGATTTCCCAAAGATGCCATTAGGTAAGTTTTTTTGACAAGCATCTTAAAAATGATGTGCTATTGTAGCCTAGAAATATATTTCATTAATGTAAGCATAGCTGTTTTTACTGGAATGTAATTAATTTTGAATGTAATACTTCTTACTATGATATTGTTTATCCTTAAATGAAGACTATGTTACAAATTACCTTAAACAAATTAATTGTTTTAGTAGTTATTTGTGTTTTTAAAGCGTAAAGTAACGGATTGCCGCTTGAGAAAGAATATTACCGCGGAGCGCGTTATCCTTTCGAAAATGGCAATCTTACTTCCCGCTCAAAAAATACACAGAACTTTTTCTATAGCCGCATTTTTTTAACTTAAATGCACATTCTTCTCTCTACTTATTCTGAAATTTGCAAATGACATGTCATTTTTCGCATATTATATTCGGGCATATTTAGAGCAGGAGTGCCAGCATCCATTGTAACAAATGCACGACTGTCATTTATTTATACTTTTGGTTGGCGTCACTATCCATAGCACACTCGACGGAAAAAGTGAGAATATTCTTTTCCATGTACGCTTTAGAGCATAAAATAAGGATGCCGCGGCGTTCGTCGATTTTGCGATTTCATTTGAAATTACTAATTAGTTATTTTGCGCACGGCTGTAGAAAAAACAATTATTGTACAGGGTGGCACGTTTAAGAGGGGCCTATAACTTAACTCGAAAACGATGGGGGTTGCAAAAAAAATTAAGTACAAAAGTTGTTCCTAGTAAAATAATGTTTATTTTTTTATATTTTTTAATCGACACTTTTTTATATACAGGGTGATCAAACAAAGTTATATTTTTTTCAATGAAACACCCTATATTTTATTACATTTTTGGTTCTATTTAAAATTCTAAGCATATTTGATGTATGATGTTATACCTCTAGAGTTAGTAGGTACTTTCACAGCTATAAACAGTTAAAAATCGGTACTTTGGTTACTTTTCACCCTGGTATCAAGTATACCATTAGAGATTGAGCAAACTGAATTCCACATTCCTATCTTAACTTTTCAAGAGCTATCTGACGGTACTAACTGGCAGGTGGTACAATGGGTACCAAATAGACGCCACTAAAACTCACCGGATCCTGGCCTATCAGGTGATGGGTCCGCCCACGCGACGTCAGACTTTGACTTTAGAGGTTAGCGGTAAAAAAAAACAACGTTTTTGTTTACATTTTGTCAAGATGTGTAATTTTAACGATTTCTCCGTGAATTTGCATTATTTATGAATATTTTTAGATAGTTACTTTCTAGAGACATATTTATTTAGTGTGTTCAAGTATTCTCCGAGAAATAGGACTCAAGGAAATACTATTACAACGAGAATAATTTAAGACCGTTTTGGTAAGTTCATTTCTAATGTATAGATTATAGATTTGTTTTCAGATTTAATGCTATTAAAGTAATATTTCAAAATAATTTCAACTACTTACTTAAAAGTTTGTTCGAGTTAATTTATACTAGGTAATAAGTCTACTAATAGTACTGTTTTTTTCTGATTTGCAGGTACAAAGTGGATATAATCTCATATTCTTTAGTGCTTGAAGCAATACATAAAGATGAATATCTTGAAAAAATATGTCTTAGGCATACCTAGATCTATATAATATCAAGCGAAGACTGTTCTGACAGAATTTCCACCCAGATTGTAATGGATTTAGACCATACAAAGAGACAGTCTCATACAAAAAGGGCATATAGGAAATGAAAACAAGTATCGAAGCTGATAATCAGTCTGCTTGTGAAGAAAGCAGCTGTAGTCATTGACATCTTACATTTTAGTATCTATATATACTTGGAAAGGTAACTAACATTGTTATAATTTATACGTATACATAATCAGAAAATATTTTTGTTACACCTATGTGCTTTGACAAGTTAATTTTTGTATATATTCTTAAGTAGAATGTATGTATACAGTATTAATTTATTTCAGGATATGCACTTACAGAGATGATATAACCCATAGAACCATCCATAGAAGCACAAACAAATTTTATAAGTGGGAAAAAACATTTGAAATTCCTGTTTTTCACAGAGACGAGGAGGACTAAAATGTCCCTCCAGAAAGAAGCACTCTTTTGCAAGATCTTAGATAAGTAACTTACATGAAGAGAAATTATTTTTATATAGGTGTACCTTCTTTAATATTGTTAAGAAACTATTTATTTTTGTAAGACTTGATACTTGATTTTTTCATATTATTACGTAATAAAACATCTATTGTGATAATATTGTTAATTATTTTCTGTATTATTTTGACATCAAATTATTATGCACTATAATAAGCATTTGCCCATAACATTTTTTTTAATGAATGGAATGATAATCTAGAGAATATCATTATTGTTTCACGCATATTTTACATGGCACACAAGTGTGGCATAAAATATACCTACCTAGGTAAATCATTATGGAAAAAATACACTAGATATTTTGAAAATCCAATTTAATTTAAGAAATCCGCAGTTTCGATTACAGCTCGTAAGAAGAAACTGCAAGAAACTTACGAGTGATATATCAAATTCACATATTTTTTAAAATAAGAAAAGTACAATATTTACTTAAAAATTTATTTTATAAAAAATATATATTAACTTGTTGACAATGCAACATACTTATCATAAGTCTCATCATTCAGGGATCTCAAAAAGTTTGAAACTGATTCGATTTCAATTTCCCTTTTCATTCTTTTATCTACTGGTGCTGCACATTGACTTTCACATCTTTTTTCCCTTTATGAACTTCTCAATTTCTTCGTTATGGTCATTCTTAATATTTGATAGTTGTTCTTCTGCAAGCATTTCAGCAACATCACCTAAAACAAAATTGCTTCCTGTCCATTGCTCATACAAACATGCCAAATGTATGTGTTTACACATCATAGTTTTTACAGAATACTGTGAGCTCTCACACCTGTAGCGATGAATGCAATCCTTGCATACTTTATAATATAATGTTTTGCATTCTGTCTCACATAATAATTCATTATAAGAAACATTATAATAATATTCACCTTTTGAAGACTTTATTACCTAAAATTCTCCAAATCCTACCTGTTTTACCTCAGTTCTGTTCATTGTTTCTGCAATTTTGTGTGCTCCTCCTCGTCTATGTGAAAGACAGGAAGTTCAAATGTTTTTTTCCCACTTGTAAAATTTATTTGTGCTGCTGTGGATGGTTCTATGGAGCGCATATCCTGCAATAAATTAATACTGTATAAAATACAATAAATACATTCTACTTAATAAGAATACATACAAAAATTAACTCGTCAGAGCACATAGGTGTAACAAAAATATTTTTTGATTATGTATAAATATAAATTATAACAATGTTAGTTACCTTTCCAAGTATATATAGATACTAAAATGTAAGATGTCAATGACTACAGTTGCTTTCCTCACAAGCATACTGATTATAAGCTTCGATACTTGTTTTCATTTCCTCCATTGTACCTATATGCCCTCTTTGTATGAGACCATCTCTTTGTATGGTCTAAATACATTACAATCTGGGGGGAAATTCTGTCAGAACAGTCTTCGTTTGATATTATATGGATCTAGGTATGCCCAAGACATATTTTTCAAGATATCCATCCTTATTGTCTGGCCTCAAGCACTAAAGAATATAAGATTATATCCACTTTGTACCTGGCATACCTGCAAATCAGAAAAAAAAACAGTACTATTAGTAGACTTAATACTATAAATTAACTCGAACAAACTTTTAAGTAAGTAGTTGAAATTATTTTGAAGTATTACTTTAATAGTATTAAATCTGAAAACAAATCTATAATCTATACATTAGAAATGAACTTACCAAAACAGTCTTAAATTATTCTCGATGTAATAGTATTCCCTTGAGTCCTATTTTTCGGAGAATACTTGAACACACTAAATAAATATGTCTCTAGAAAGTAACTAGACTAAAAATATTCATAAATAATGCAAATTCAGGGAGAAATCGTTAAAATTAAACACCTTACACCTCTTGACAAAAAGTAAACATCGTTGTTTATTTACCGCTAACCTCTAAAAGTTAAACTGTCACGTCGCGTGGGTGGACCCATCACCCGATTGGCCAGGATCCGATGAGTTTTAGTGGCGTCTATACCAAATCTGGTACCTCGGAATGTGAAATTAACTTTACTTCATCTCTAATGGTCTTTTTGCTACCAAGGTGAAACTTAGCCAAAGTACCGATTTTCAACTGTTTATAGCTGTGAAAGTACTATCTCTACATCAAATATTCTGAGAATTTTAAGTAGAATCCAAAAATGTAATAAAATATAGGGTGTTTCATTAAAACATATAACTTTGTTTGACCACCCTGTATATAAAGCAACAATTAAAAAAATACAAAAAAATAAAGATCATTTTACTAGGAACAAACTTTGGTATTTAGTTTTTTTTTTTGCAACCCCCGTAGTTTTCGAGATAAGCTATAGGCCCCTCTTCAAAGGGACACCATGTGCAAAATTAACATAATTTAAAACTCATATCCATAGCTTTTCAAACCTTAAATTATATTAAATATTAGCTTCAAATACATGTACCTCTAAATCGCTTAAAAAAGGTTGTTTTGCATTTGTTTACTTTTATGTATAATGTAATAATGTTGTCTTAGGGCAAGGACATGGCTCATAAGTAGTCAAAGAGAAGACTTGCTAAATATGGACAGTGACAGACTTTATCAAAACTACAGGCTTTGCAGTATCCATTTCGAGCCAAAAATTTTTACCAACAGCCAGTTTTGTCGTTTAAACCACAATGCAGTACCTACGCTTTTTAGAGCATTCGAGGGATCCTCAAAAAATGATCACTCCTATTGTTCTTGGGAGCCCGTTATTTTGCAAAAACCAGAAGTTTCTTCCAAGAAGATTAAAATTATTGGGAACGTGCTCATACTCCAGGTAAATATTCTAGTATAGTAGCCGTAATAAAAAAAAGAGATTTGATAACAAACCTATGTTATACTGAAATAGTTATTTTTGTAAAATAAATCAATATTTCTATGATTTCAGTGGTTTATATTTCCTTTCTTCCCGCTTAAGACAGTATCTTATAAAAAAAAACTAAGTATAGGTACCTATATTTAAAACAAAAAGTTGATATCTATTTTTGTTGTTCGGCGAGAATGTAGGTACACAAATATACAAATAAAAATTAACTAAAACCGTTGATTGCATCCAGTCAACGACAAAACTAAAAAAAAAATAAGATATAATATCAAAACTCCAATCCTGTCTATTTAAAATTGAAAACTCCTTATCCCGGCCCTGTGTTTTAACCCGAAATGGCGTCGGCGACGTCAGATTTTTATTTTCACTTTGACAGGAGAGTCGGCTAGCTGATTGTTTGGTAAGCTGTGGTAAAGGCATCAGAACCTGACCGTGCCCTTATACCCTGATACATTATCTTCCAAATATCAAAGGTATCTACTCTACCAGTGTTGCCAGATCAGTTTTATAGTTAGGTAGTAGATTGATGTAAAAAAAAATAGTAGATTGATTAAAAAAAATAGTAGATTACAAATTCACTGTCTAGGTTTTAAATAAAACTAAAAACGATCCTATTTAAAATTATTCAGTCGGTTTTGAGTAAACACGCATACTCACAAGTCGTAAGTAAAATGCCAATGACGTTTAAACGATTCAAAGGACGAGCCGGTGAGCCCCTTATATGTATATACAGAACTTGTAGTGGTGGTGCCAATTTTAAAAACTGCACAAAAATAGCAACGTAATCGCACTGCACAAGAATAATTAAGAATATATGTTAGAATTTTAAGATTTCTGTTTAATTTTTATTTTTTTTTCTTGTAGTTTTAGGATATTAAATCAAGTATTCTGTTTTTCTATAAATAATAGTAGAATTTACCTTTAAAAAAGTAGAATAGTAGCCAAAGGTCAAAAATAGTAGATCTACTATAAAAATAGTAGACCTGGTAACACTGTACTCTACCTACTCATTAAAAATGAATCCCTTTTGCTCATAACTAGGTGCGCCCTCTATTATTTCTTTATGTAAGCGGTTTTTAGTTCAGCAACAGCAAGTTAAGATGGCTGCCCCAGCTGAAACGTGTTAATGTTTTTTGTTTCTCAAGTTTTATGTGTCTTCTAATAAGTCTTGAATAAAGGTAAGATTACATACTCAATACAGATTAAATATATTACTTATTTATTTAAAGATTTTTTAGTCATTAATAGGTACCCAAATGAATAGTGTTTAGTGTTTTTAGGTTAAAATTCATTGGCCTTTTAAAGCAACACAATTTGTAAGGGTGTAATCTGAGTAATCTTAAGGTTTCAACTTTGTTGGTAGTGAAGCAGTATCCTGACATTAGGTGTTAGGCATAGGATCATATCGAAAATTTACGAAACCTAAACTTGAATCCTATTTCGATGGTAGTTAAAACCAACTTAAAACAACTAGGAGGATGAAAATATGAATAGTGCACTAACCGTAGTATGTAATGGTTCGGCAGTCGCCACAGCCGCAAGACAATACGCCCCCATCAACTCTTTGGTGTAAGCTTCATGGAAAATATCCAAAGCAAAGAAAAATGGGTCTATCGTCATTGTCTTCACCAGAGGAAGAGTTTACATTTGCCAGTTGGATAAAATCAATGGTTCGCAAAAAGTTTCCATTAACAAAGAATAATTTGATCGTGCGGGCTAGAAGACTAGGGATAGGGTTAAAAAAGGCAATAACGATGACAGCATTAATGGTATGGTACCTATGGTAGGTAGAGGGGTCCCTCGGCATGATTTGCCCTTCAACACGTCGACCACAATTAATCTTTTGTGAATACCCTTCTATTTTTCCTATCTCCTTCGAGAATCTCAGAATATTTCGAGGGTTGAGCTTTTGTAGATCCTTTGGCAAGTCAGTGCCTGACATTCGCAGAGTAAGTGCTCTGACGTTTCAGCCATAGTTTGGCAGAAGCTGCATTGTTCGTCAGTGGTTTTCCCCATATTTTCTTGAGCTGATACCTCCAGGGGATTTATCTCTAGCGACTATCCCATAACTCGCAGCAGTTAACTGTTTCAATGTACTTCGTGATGTAACAAATCGTTTGTATGCCTCTAATGGTCTAGAGGTTTGCATGGTTAGCCTTCACTTCGGCAACGCAAGTTTAAACCCCATCAGTTTCTTTTTATTTTTTTAAGGTTACATTTCTAAACAGTTTTTTTTTCTTGAGTTTGAGTATGTCTTGGGTTAGTTTGGGTTAGCACCTGGTTAGTTTCTTTTCTTGAGCCCCCGTGGCGAGCGGATGGTCTGCGAAAAGTGAATTTAGGCATGCTGCTGAGAGTTATGGGATAGTCTCTAGACGTAAGTCTCCAGGGGCCATGTCCAGTGGGGCCTACGACTAGTTTGATCTCATTTTGTTTTTGTAGCTTGAGAACATGTTAGGCGAGTGAGAAATGAGTCTCTGCCCAGGTGCATTGGTCCAATGTATCTCTTTCCGCCTTTTTTCCCACTTTCTGAGTTCATTCGCTACGTGATGCCACAGAATGGTTCAAGCCCGCAAAAGGCAGTCTGTGAGCGCCATTTCGTGCGAGCTGGTCAGCAACTTCGTTGCCTTACACACTCTCGTGCCCTGGTACCCACATTAAGGTGAGTCTGTTTTTGTTTGCCAATGGTCGCGGTGACTTCACGGCTGGTTAGCATGGATTTTATGCATTTTGTAGCGGTTGGTTCCATTCTTCTGCGGATTGTGGCGCGCTGAATGGATTCATGTGAGGTGTTGTCAAATGCACCCTCTATGTCTAGATATGCACACAGCGCCACTTCTTTTTCAGCCAGTGCCTTCTCTATATCGCGGACGAGATTTTGAAGAGCATGGGGGGTAGATTTCGATGGCTGGTATGCGAATTGTTTTGCATGCAGTGGAGCATTAGAAAGGAACTTGCTCCTGACGTGCCTATCGATAATCTTTTCCATCGTTTTAAGAAGGTTAAGCTAATGGCGGCCTGTGGAATCATCGAAGCCATCAGAAGAATCTGTATAGGAAGTGAACATTATCGACGATTCTCCTTGGTATGAGGAGGAAGAAGGAGGGTGTGAAGACATCGGTAAATGTGCAGACCAAAATCAGTTCGTCAGGTAAAAGGTTCACTTTGTAACTAATAATTATAGGTGGTCCACCCGCATCACGCCCGGTGGCGTGAAATTACCTCTGGCTCATGTTTCGTCATCATGCCCTTGTGACCCGGCTTCCAGGATGAAAAAGCAGAAATAGAGCATGATGGCGCCTCCCACATGAAAATACTCCGGAGGTAAAATTGCGTCCCATTCGGATCTCCGGGTGGAGGCTGGCCTGGGGGACCATAAGGACAGGAAATAGACTGTGATTGGACTTCTCCAACATAAGAGGCATCAACACAAATATTAACTCGGTCCACCAGCACCTAACATCAAATTAGCCCCATATAGCTCTATCAGAAACGAAAGTGAAATCAAGCACTACGCATGTTCACTTGAATATACCCGTATATGACCTTAATTCCCGATTTCAACATAACTCTGAATTAACTGTTTTTATACGAGATGATTTATCTTGCCAACGAGAAAAAACATACGAACCTAACAGCTACGATGTCATGTGGTCCAAACTAAGCACAGACCGAGCAACCAAATTCATTTGTTGCTTGAAGTAACCAAATTCATTTGTTGCTTGCATAGACCATCCAGCGAACACCAATATAAACGGCTTTTCTCAATCAAATTAATTTTCTGCAGATCAAGTATCCAATGGCAGAAATAGTCATAGTAGGAGACTTCAGCGTACATAACATTGACTGGTTGAAACACTCCAAAAAACCGACGATGAAGGAGGAGAAGGCGAGACTTTTGCTATAAGTCACTGACTGATCTCTACACTCTACACCGTAACTGTCGAACCTCCGTTGGGCTCATTAGACCACAATCTTATCTCCGCAACCTGGGAACTATACTATCAAAACACAGGAGCCACAGGTACCCCGAAAGGTTTGGCACTACAAATCTGCAAAGTGGCGTGATCGGCGCGAGTTTTATCTTTCGTTTCCTTGGAAAGATGCCTGCTTTAGGACAGTCAATGCTAAAAATGCCGCCTATCGCAAAAGGCGCCGAGATTCGACAGCCGAAAATCGAAATATGTTCAACACGACTACACAGCGTTTAATCGGATCATTGACGAGAGCAAGGAAGGATGGCGGTCCCGCAATAGTGGTTAAGAAATATGCTGCTGAACTATCAGCTCCACTAGCAGGCTTTTATCCCTGTCATACAGAACTAAATGCTTTCTTTCTAGCTAGAAATGCGCTCAGGTGAAAGGTAAAAAACGATTCCAACTAGGCGACGCATCATAAGCGATCGCCAGTATGGCTTTTGCAAGCACAGATCAATGGGAGATCTCTTGATTTACGTGACCTACCTGTGAACCAAAGTCATCGAGAGCTTTGGCGAATCTCGTGCAGTGGCTTTCGACATATCCAAAGCATTTGATAGAGTCTGGCATGACGGATTGTTAAGCAAATTTACAACATATGGACTACCACCACCTGCTTCTATAGCTTTCCAATTTCTTAAGGGATCGAAGCATCCGAGTTGGTATTGATGGACATCTCTCGGAGGAATTTAAAATCAATTCCCTCAAGGGTGCATATTATTTCCCACACTGTTCCTCCTCTATATCAACGATCTCTTTGACATGACAAACAATCTATTTACAGCTTTGCAGATGACAGCACTCCTATATCCGCATTCATGTCGCGGACTCCAATGACTGCTGCTCGGTTCCAACGCGTGAGCGAAAATATCAAATTGCTGCCATCAATGAGGATGTGAACGCCATCGTAGAATGGGGTGAGGAAAACAATGTCCAGTTCCAGTTTAATGCAGGAAAGACCCAAGCAGCTGTCTTAAAAAAAAACAAACACCGCAGGACCTGACTTATCAATGGCAGGACAAACACTGACTC
>MU183416.1:177028-202698 GCA_016904865.1 Pissodes strobi
TAAACCAGATTTAAAAGAAAAGAGAAGTCTCGCTGCTTCGTGTTAATCTTTGAGCGCTCTAGGTATACCTCAAAGGTGCTGGCAAGGCAGAAACCATCCTGTCTGCGATATATGCAAAAAGATCAATTAGATCATTCGAAACAAGACAATCTGAGTTTTTATTCTCATGATTAGGTCTGTTGTTGTTTATAATATCCCAGGCTCCTCTGGAATGTCGGAATCAATAATTTCAAGATCTACAAAATATTTAGATCGCCGAATAATGTTGTCACTTCATCCCACTTCAATTTTAAAAATGTTTCTAAGCAAGAGATGTCTATATGGGGCCATTTTGAAACATGAAATCGAAATAAAGCTAAATCTCACCTAAAACGTCTTTACATCTTTAATTTACCCTTAATATTTGAAAAATTTACAATTTAGATTGCTGCCATTTTGATATAATATGAGGCTTCACTTGAACCATTGTCCCTTTTATTTTAAAAATATTTACCAAGGTGGCGATGGCGTCGGTATGCCAACTGTCAAAATGTACCATGTTATGACATGAACATCTTGAACCCCTGATTCCAATATTTCCAGAATTTAGAAGTAATTTGAGGACTAAAAGACATGTCAAATGGAGTGTGATTTAACCTCCTCCTTTCGGTTCAAAACGCTTTCAAAGTCGAAGATGGTCTCGGTATGACATCTTGGAAAACATTAACCACTAACCCTAACTTTGAAAATGTCTAAAAGTACCATATTTTGGCTGCCATCTTGAAACACCTGATTCCAATATTTCCAGAATTTAGGAGTAATTTAAGGACTAAAAGACATTTCAAATGGAGTGTGATTTAACCTCCTCCTTCCGGTTCAAAACGCTTTCGAAGTCGAAGATGGTCCCGGAATATCATCTTGGAAAACATTAACCCAAATTAACCCAAACTTTGAAAATGTCAGAATGTACCATATTTTGGCTGCCATCTTGAAACATCTGATCCCAATATTTCCAGAATTTAGGAGTAATTTAAGGACTAAAAGACATTTCAACTGAAATGTGATTTTACCTCCTTTACCTCCTCCTTCCGGTTCAGAACGATTTCGAAGTCGTAGATGGTCTTGGTACGTCATCTTGGAAAACATTAAACCAAAAAGAGAGGCAAGTAATACCTTATTTAAAAGGTTTTATAGTTGATTTAGTTCCAAACTTTGAAAATATTGGAAACGAGACAGCGGCAATCTTTAACTTCAGAATGTACCATGTCTTTGACTGACATCTTGAAATGGTTTGATTGCAGTAGTTTCAAAATATAAGAGTAAATTAAAGATGAATGGGCCTTTCAAATGAAGTGTCCCTAGATCCCTTTTCCATTCATTAATTTATTTTCCAAGATGATGCTGGTATGCCATTGGAACCATTTGAAACGAATCGCTTGGTGCCACCGAATGCCTGCCTTATCTTCTAATGTAACATCTCTGGATTGCCGAACAACTGATTTTAATATTTTCGAAAATCAGGGATGAGTGAATGATTAAAGCAACTCTCAAATGATGATGTATCACTTAATCCCACCACCAAATGTGCTTATGGGATCATTTGGGAAAACATGAAACGGAAAAAGGGTTAACTGATAAGTCAGTTAAAATGCCTCCACATCCTTAATTTACATTTAATATTTGAGAATTTTTATATTTAGATTGCCGCCATTTTGATAGAGATACAGATTCAAGAGGCTACATTTTCATTTTATAAATGGTTTCCAAGATGGCGTCGATATGTCAGCTTGGAATTAATAAACTATAAAATGGGTCAATGTATCGTTACTTAAGTTACTAATAAACTTTGAAAATGTCAGAATGGTCTATAGTTTGGCTGCAGTCTTGACCCACCTGATTTCAATATTTTCAGAATTTATGAGTAATTTAAAGAACAAAAAGCATTTCAAATAGTTACTTCCGGGTCAAAATGCTTTCCAAGAAGTATCGGGGTGTCATCTTGGAAAAAATTAACAGGTAGGTAAGTGATACTTATTTGAAAGCTATTTTTATGGTTAATTTGGTTCTAAAGTTTGAAAAAATTGGAAACGAGACAGCGGCAATTTTTATCTCAAAAATGTACTATGTTTTCGACTGCCATCTTGAAACAATTTGATTCTAGTATTTTCAAAATATAGGAGTAAATGAAGGATAAAAGATCCTTTCAAACGAGATGTCAGTTGACCTATTTCTTTCCAAGATCGTAAGTAAAACAAACTCAGAATACTAACAGGGATTCTGACAGGGTATTGCCGCACACTTTAAGAAGTAGGAGAAGAATAACGCAGATTCTAGGAGGAAGAGGACGAAACCTCTATTCAAATTCTCTCAGAACTCAGTACCCTGCAAAACCCGAGGGCGCGACACCTAGAAGCGTATCGAATAAGGGAGCATCGCCAAGGGAGCAAGGATGGGTGGGCCCGTTTTCGACCACACGACCTTTTTGTTTTTTTTAACGACTTTCGGGGTGCCACGCCCAATTTTCATTGGGCGTGGCACCCTGAATTTTTTTCGCGATTTACCTCCGGCGGCGTATATTGTTTGCCTCCGCATTACGGCACCAATCGTAAATACTGCCACTCCATTGGTCACAGAAATAGCACACGCGAAAAGGCGTGCAATGCCGACGCTTAGCTGGTGTCCTTCAGCATTGATCCATGCAATATCTTACTGCCGTTTTTCGACTGAATTAAGTTCAAATACATTAAGATAACCAATGATTTGAATGAATGGCCATTAGCTGTTATATTCGGTCCAGCAGAATCCAGACGGCGCTGTTGTTTTCACTTTTCAGTCGAGAATGCAAATATTTAAAGTTTTTTCTCTTAATTCTAGGCATGCCTTGTGTGAGTGAAATATTAGCGAAACGATCTAAATTTACTAAATATGCACACATCAGCCCCGGCGCTGCGGGTGGAGCAAAGGGGCAGCCGCCCCAGGCGGCCGTTTTGGAGAGGCGGCCAAATTGGGCTACACAACAGAGTAACGGTAGATCTACCATTGTGATGTATGACCTAAGATGCTACTGTAAAACTAAAATCTATCGCTAATATCATACCTGATGTCATTTGTTCCCTCACATTAATAATATTGTAAACGTAGGTTAAATTTAATGAACTATCTATAGTTATTTCATTGTAATACTTACTTTGAAAATATAGCAAAACGAATATCGATACTGCACTGTATCGATATGGAGACGAGATTACTACTACAATACAATGTCGCGAATTTGTGCCATTATCTACTATATACTTTTTCGGTAAATCCCCCAATTCAATAATATTTATTTTTGTTCACTTGACAGAGCTTGTTGCGTTGAGCTTATAGTCTTTTATTTGGCTCAGATTGATTATATCGACATAGGCTCGAGTACAGTCTCACGTAGGTGACACTTATATTTTCATTGATGGTTTTCATTGTTATTGTTTTAATCTGAGTCTTTTCTTTGGTCTTAGTGAGTGAGATCACGTTCTAAAATAGGAGTTAAAGTTAGTATTTTGGTAAGTGAGAAATTAATGTATTGTTATATTTGTTCCCAATAAAATTAAAACTCTATTCACATACATATATTTACCTTTTGTTGGTTTAAGGTATGTTTTATTTATCAGGGGATAAATAGCCCCTACAAACGGCGTAGATATAATCGGGTGGAGGTAAATAATAATAATTTTGGCCGCGCCAAATTTGAGAATAAATCATATCATTAGAGGCACATAATAAACATTTTTCTTTTCGTGAAATTTGATTTTTATCGAGATTTTTATGCAAATGCCAGTTAATGCAATATTCTTGGTCAAAAATGTTCTTTTAATTTTTTTCGCACAAAATGACGTCTTTTTTTATTTTTTACAAGATGCTGAGATTTTTTGTTCCTAAATTTTGTACGTCGTTATTTAAAAAAATCTTTCTCATAGGTTTAACTTTTTTATTTTAAAAATTTAATGCAATATCTGTTTTAAATTTATTTTCTGTAGTTTGTAGTCGTGTCGTTAGTCTCAGTAAAATACGTAGTTATAGTTATAGCTATAAAATTTGGTGGCGGCTTTAGGTTTAGCAAAAAATTAAGATTTCCAAATATGAGTAACAATCTTAGGAAAACAACGAGGCTTTCTGGATTCGAATACAAGAGGAAAAGAAGTAGGAAAGAAGAAGATAGGAAAGAAATGTCTGGATCTTTTATGAAATAACTGTCAAAAAAAAGTTCTACAAATCTAGTATCTGGTGATATTCAAAACTCGGGTAAGTTAAACAAAGGGGAAGGTATATACTCTTTGAGAGGAATAGTTATAGTGATATTTATACCTTATAGCAAATGTCTGAACCTGAAATAAAACGCAACTGGGGTTTAGCACACGCTGAGTGTGACTTTTTTTTTACTTTCTGGCACCCTAAGGCTATAGTAAAAGTATTGTTATCGTCAAAAAAATGTATATATTTTTTGCAAATCTCGACGAATTATGATCCCTGGAATCCGAGAAACATAAAGCTAAATAAAAATGTGTCTGTGTGTGTGTCTGTGATTGTCCGCCACATGACTTTTCTCGAAAACCGTGAGACCGATTTCGACCATAATCGGTATTTAGGGGTTTTTGGTGAATATCCAATAGTCATGCTGCTGGGTAGTTTGTACCGCAACTGTGCCTATTTATGCATCTGTAGTCTATTTTTAGCTGAATAGTGACTGACTTATATATTTCTTAATAGGTGCCGAAGCTCAAAAAAAAAATGGATAAAAACATTTTGACCCGGATAGTAAAGAGCCAGAAAATACTGGGAATGATGTAGATAAATTAAAAGATGATCTGTTGAGCACAAGCCCAACTGAAGAACCGGAAAGTGAATTACAGTGCGAAGGTAAGTGATTCCAGTGCGAAAGTTTATTAGAAGATGGGGAGAATAATCTTTCTGATCATAACCCAAATAAATAGTCTTTATTTGGACTATGATTTAACAGCAAAATTTAGACGGAAAATTTAAGTACAGTTTATAAATTGGTTTTTTACAAACAATACTTCCTCACAATTCTAACATGCAAGAGTATTTTTTGTGAAATTGAACGAAATCAAAATTTTCTAAGAGAGCCTTCTATATCAACTTCATACGACCCTGGCGAGTTGCCTCCGGTTTTATCCCAAACGGACATTGATCATTTGGTAAGAATAGGCCAAACACAAATCGAAAATAACGTGTTTCCAATTACCGATGGCAGAAAATTTATGACACATAACTATGTCCGAAAAATGGCCAATGGAGAAATTATAAAAAGAGACTGGTTAGTGTATTCAACATCGATCGATGCAGTTTATTGCTTTTCTTGCAGGCTGTTTGCAGATGCATCTGGGTCAAGTTCCAACGTGTGTGCAATGTATCAAAAGAATGGGTTTTGTCAATGGAAACATTTAACTCGAGCCCTTGGCACTCACGAAATAAGCAACACACACATGATCAACTATAAGAAATGGAAACTTCTTCAAAAATCACTTAGCACTCTGAGTGGTATTGATGCCATGCAACTAAAACTTCTTGCAAAGGCGAGAGACAATTGGAAATAAAGTTGATTCCAGTGATGAGAGATCATGTCAGAAAAATCCAAAATTCGGAGTGTTTAAAATTGCATTATTTAAGTCACCAAATTCAACATGAATTAATTGAGGCCATTGCAAACTTGATAAAATCAAAGATTATATTGCAAATAAAGAATTCTAAACTTCTCCCTCATTCTAGATTGTACGCCAGATAAAAGAAAAGTTTGAGCAGCTCACTGTTGTATTACGTTACCTACAACTGAAGCCAGATGTTAAAATAAGCGAAAGTTTTATAGAGTTTGTTCCTGTAGATAACACAACTGGTGAAAACCTTACTGATGTAATCATGAAGAAGCTAAAAGAACTTGATCTGGATATTATTGATCTTCGTGGTCATAGCTATGATAACGGCGCAAATATGCGAGGAAAAATGTAGGCGTGCAGAAAATAATTCTGGACATCAATCACAGAGCAATGTTCGTTCTTTGCGCTGCGTATTCGCTTAATTTAGTCGTGAACGACTCCGTGAAATCGACTTTTGAGGCTGTTAATTTTTTTCAACTGTACATGCTCTATACATGTTCTTTGCAGCATCGACACAAAGGTGGGCAATTTTGACCAAGCATGTAAAACATTTGACACTAAAGCCACTAAGTGAAACCCGGTGGGAAAGCAGGATCGACTCCATAAAAGTGTTAAAATATGAAATTGAGCTTTGTTGGCAATCGATACCAGTGGATTTGACCCCTTAATGAAGAACGAAGCAAACAGTTTGGCTAAAAAAATTAGAGTTTTAGTTTTTTAACCTGCATTGTTTTGTGGTATGACATTTTGAAAAAAAGTAATGCTGCTAGCAAGCTATTACAGAAGACCAATCTGAATTTAATAGAAGCCACTAGGTCGTTAGAAAATTTAACAAAAGACGTTAAACAGCTTAGATGTGACAAATATTTTGACGAAATCTTAGTAGAAGCCAGATAACTAGCAGGTGTACTCGAACTAGAGGCCGTTTTCGTTAACGACACTAGGGCCCGACCTAGAAAAAAACAACCCAGTTTTCGTATGAGGCTAAAGATGAATCTATTGAGGATCCGAAACAGAAGTTTAAAGTTGAAATTTTTTTTTGCTGTCTTGGATCAGATTAAAAACTCGTTGGAGGAGAGACTTGAAATGATGACTAACCATTCTGATTCATTTTTATTCCTCTACAATATATCACAGCTATCATCTATTACCAAAGATGGTAAAGACTCAGTGATGGTGATAGCAATGATGTGAATGGAATTGAGCTTAGAGATGAACCCCTCTCCCTAATCTTGTTTGGTGGAGAAAATCTAAACAGCCCCATGGCAACACTTAATTTTTTAATGGAAAATTAATTAGAGGGAACTTTTCCAAATGTTTTGATATCCCTACGAATTCTTTTAACGTTGCCGGAGTCGGTCGCATCCAGAGAAAGGTCTTTCTCAAAACTAAAAATAATAGAAGACTATAAGCGTTGTAGTATGCAGCAAGACCGTTTAAATTCTCTTACTTTAATATAAATAGAGCATGCGATCGCAGAAAGCTTAAACTATGATGAAATAATCAACGATTTTGCAGAAGAAAAGTCAAGAATATTTTTGAAGCTTTGAAAATAAACATCCATCCCCTTGTCAGTATATTCATAGTAAAAATAAATTTGTAAAAAATGATTCATATTAATTTTTTAGTAACTTAGGACAGCATTTGTTGATTTTGCCCTAGGCGGCCGAACTCCTAGCGCCCGTCTTGCACACATCCATGAAATATAAAATACCACTAACCTGTAGGTCCTTCACAAAAAGAAAAATGCACCTTCGCAATAGGTATCATAAATTATAACTCAATAATTTGATACAAGACATTCTTAAATAATACAAATGTAAACATTAAATGACATAACCGTAATCATATCAGCTGCAACACACGTGCATATCTAGCCAATCAGGCGGCGTTATTTCACTGGAGTCCTTTAACGCGGAGAAAAACAAAATACGCCCTCCGGTGACGCGACGTCCGCGGCCTGCAGTTCATCAAAAGAATGATGCCCATCTGAAATGAATGCGGGCAGTACAGTGCCCACCCGGAAAAAGATGCTGGCAACGCCACTGGGAGAGAGATTTACTTACCCTGAGGTCATGCGACATCCTAAACGTCCTGAAGGCTATAGGATTGGAGGAACTATTATCGCCGTTGTGTCACCTTATCGGCTGAGGAGGAGAGGGGGGCACAATAGATCTTCTAGGTCGCACTGTGCAGATAAAATACATTGTTAAAATAAAATCTATTAACTGAAACTATTTGAAACTAATCGTATGGTGCTACCGAATGCCTGCGCGATCTCCTAATTTAACAACTCTTGATTTCTTCTTGTGGGGCTATCTAAAGTATAGTTTTTATGTAACTATTGAAGTGTATTTTCTTAAATTTACATTTCATATATTTATGTTAGTTTAGGCAGTTTTGTATTTGTAAAAAAAATCAAGGGTGCAGTTAACATGCGATAGAAGTGAAAACTTCATCAAACTAAACCAAGTGGTCACCCATCCAAGTACTAATCACACCAGAGGTTGCTTAACTTTAGTGACCGAACAAGAATTAATTTTTACTTTTTACCCTTGACAAACATGTAACAACTGTATAATTGTGTTCTATCGCATTCTCTCGCAGGCTACATCTTTTAGATCTTTATTTTTTTATTGGTGTCGCTTTTTCGTTTCCTCGTTTCCGTTGCAGCAGGTCTCAAATCACTCCCGTTCTCAGCCGGTGAACGGCGCTAAAGAAGTTTTCACTTCACAAAGTCCATAATTTTTGTCGAGAAACTTAAGAGCAAGAGTTAATTTGGAAGAGCAGCATATAGAAGGAGAGAACAAACACTACAAACAGGCTCTTGCATCTACTACGTTCGCTCCGTAATAGTGCGGCGATTTATAACAATTTAGATCGTTTCATTCACTTTAGTTAGTCGTCTCCCTTGTCGCGCTTAATCGACACAAGCAGTGGTTCCGCTAAGTTCATTTCCATGTTGTTCGAGTGTTGCGCGAGTTTTTGGTTTCTTGGGGTCGGCAGTTCTTAATTTTTCTGGCCTCAATTTTGGATATACCGACAGCTTTTAGATACCCACTTGGAATCGAAAGGTAAGTTTATTTAGTTATGATATTGATGCAGTTATGAGGCGATTATACGTATTAAAAAATGTTGTTAGATAATATGGTTCCCAGCTCCGTAACGGAGATCTCATGTTTTGTTCACTTTTGAGAAAAAATGCAGCAAAAGTTTTGTTGAAATGTTCCTGGTGAATTTCTTACTGGTACAGTCTGTGAAGCTAAGAGTATATAAATAAATTTTAGGAATGGTAGTATTTTCGGTATGCAGGTTCTTAGCCATTTAATGCACACTTTCAGTGCAAAAGCTAATTGATTGAGCAAAATTAAGAAATATTAAATTTTTGTATTAATACCGAAGAATATATAAATTTATATTGCTTAATGTTTTTAAGAAATGTGCTTTAAAATAATTGAGTAGCTCTATTAGTGCGTGAGTAGTTCTAAGAAATAGGTAAAAAGGTTTTGCGTTGCTGCTTTAAAAATACAGGGCATTCGAAATGTTTTCTTTTATAAACTTGTGGTTAGTTTTGTATTTGGTTTGCTTAGTTTGAGTTAAACAGTAAACTACCGTTCAGATTGCTGCAATTAATACTTTTTTGGTAAAATCCAAGATGTGATTACTTTTGAACCAGTACCGGTTTAATGCTTTATCGGTCCCTAGGTGGCCGTAATGATTTTTGCCCATTATTGGGAAGAGGTTTGGGTTGGTAGGTAATGATTTCGTATAGATATATTGATTATGTTGGTTAAGAAATTGAAAAAATATATAATTTTTTTTTAATAGTTAAAGTAAAATGTAATGTGAAACAACAGTGAAACAATAAAAAACATAATACTGAAAAATTTAGGTAACCGTTAATTAAATTAAATAGAACAAACTCAAATACGAACATCAAAAATAACATTATTATAATAAATAAAAAAAAACAAGAACCAAATTAATGTTTTACTCAACTTAAAAACTACAAATGTCTTTTACGCATCACTGAAAAAATAAATTATTAGATCCAAATAAAAACGGAGTTTGTTCAAGCAAGTATTTGTTTGATAATGGCCAAACAAATATTGGTTTGAATAAAAAATAATATTTATTTGATTTATTTTTAAGATTTTCTTTGTTCGAAATAAATATTTATTGCGAACAAACAATATGATTTTATAATCGTTGTTCACATCAAACAAAAATAACTTTAGGTAAATCAAATAAAATTATTTTGATTCAAATACGAGAAATTATTTCGTACAAATACCCAAAACATTGGTTTAAATACCCGGCCTAATTAAATTAAAACAAAGCTTTTAGAACAAATATAACATAAAGTCCATTCAAGGCTATTGCGCTGTTACGTCAGTATTTCTGACGTCAAAATAAAAGATCCGTACGTCTTAGATAGACTCGTACGTTATTTTTTACACTAGCCAGAGCACGTTCCGTTTTTATCAATTTTACATACTTATTACTTATGGCAGCTTCGGAGTGGATTAATTCAATGCACACATTCGACACAAAAATATAATGCCACCAGGAATAACATCAACATACATACAACAGCTTATTTACGTAGTAATCGTGCGCCGATATCCTTTGATTTGGGAAAGTCCACGATACACATATAACGGTATGCTCTTGCGCAGGCAGAACCTCCTACACAGAAACGTTTGACGTCACCTGGGAACGACGCTTACGATTCTGTTATGTAAGCGTGTATAGAACATATGTTTTGAAATGCAATATTCGCAGTTTTGGGGGATTTTAAAGGACATTTTCGATAATAGGTACGTTCCTAATTATACGTGTACCTGTGTTAACTAAAGAATAAAAGCATTTTCATTCTATATTTATATTACTAATTATAATTGATATATTATACATAGTTTTACTCTAGAAAATAGTTTAAATGTATAAATGGGTATTTAAGTATTATTTCAACATTTGAGAACTAAGTAAAAAAGTCGGGATGAGATTGGTTGATGTGATATTTATACTTGATGCGTAGAATCGAGGGACACGCGGTCATGATAGTATTGTTTTATAATTCATTTCTTTATAAATTAATTTTTTCTTAATTTAAAAAAATTACGTAAATTCAAATATTCTGTACGCCACAGAAGTAGATCAGCTGAGATAAGTTCTTTTTGATTCTAATATCTTGGCCCATAACATATTCAAAAATAATAAAAAAAAATCCCATGCAAATAAAAAGTCATTAAGCATTAAAAAATTATTCAATTTAATTTAGCCCACAAGATATAGTTTTACCAAACTTAAAGTACAATTTTAATTTTCTTTGTATTGATCTCATTATTTAATAGTCAATATTCTGAACCCTTTCAAATATTTTTTGCCCATTTTTACATATTTATTTCATTTCCACTGAAGTAGACTCGGTTTGCAAAGTACTTTTTGATCCCAATACCTTAGGCCATAACATATCCAAAAATCTTTGAAAATAAAAAAGTTATTTTTTATATAATAATTTTTTTTATCATTCCATTAAAAATATTTCAGTGCTTTGTTTTTTTTTCAATAAACTAGCAAAACAAATAAGTTTTTTTATTTTACATTTTCAAGAAATTTTAAGATTTTAAGATCAAGACAAAATCAAGAAGTTGTCAAGGAAATGACGACCTCTAACATATCGTACCGGATTTGGTTAAAAAGTAGTTTTTTTAAATATACGATTTTTTAAATATAATACTAATTAACAAAAAGGGAAGGCCTAAATGAGAAAAAAAAAATCTTCATAAAAGTTTCGCTTATGTCTTGACAAGGTAATAGAGCAAATCCGATATTTTTGGCTTGTAAGCTAACAAACATATCACAATAAAATCAAATACAGAAAAGGCCCAAATGAAGAAAAAAATAAAACCTTAAAAAAAATTAAAAAGGAACGGGGGTCGAAGTTCGAACTCAGGCCGTGCCGCTCCGCCGATAGAGCCGCCGAATCGAGACCTAATAACCTAGACTACTCGGCCACGAGAGCTGTTAGAATAGAACGATTGCATGGCGAACACATGGCGCGATTAGGTGCGCAAATAAATGAACTTTTGTAGCGCTACAGAACCTAACCGATTTTAGCACCCTGGTACCATCGTATGTGAGCATGTGTAAATATTCCTCCCGGCGCGCGTTAAGAATTTTCACTTCAATCACAATTCAATAATACATGTTGCTTTATTTTTTTTTTACTTATTTAAATTTTGGCAAATATTTTTTAACCACAAGTGTCTGGCTGGAGCGTGAACCGTGACTTGATAGTGGTACCTATATCTAAAACGAATGTTTAAAGAACGGAACTAAGGCACAGCACTAGCAGCACCCGAATGTCGAATTAGCGGCAGCTAAAATCACGGTACGGTACGTGAAATTAGGATCCATCTCTAGCCATAGGATGTCCCTGTAGAGTGTGCGTCACTGCCATAAAAAATCATGTAAATCGTGGAAATATGTAATAAAAATAATAAATAATAAAGTAAAGCTTTAATAATTAAAGATACTCACCATCTTTTACGTTAATTCCATCTTCTCTCCGACAAGCTCGAATCCACTGATTTGCTAACTCATGTTTAGGAAAACGAAAATATTTAATATTACTCTCTTTGGTGGTCCTATTATTGTTCTTACAAGTAGCCACAGCACAGTTCGGCATAATTATACTATAAGTTTTTAATTTAAATAATCCTATAACATTATATAAACACAAAACAAATCTAAAAATTCACTTAATTAAATAAACTATGACAGCGTCAACAGTGGCGGCTCGCGGCTTTGAAAAGTGGGGAAGAGCTGCCGACATTGATAGAGGGAACAGCGCCGCAGGCGAAAAATTTTTGGGGTCCACGCCAATTTGTTAATAATTATTACCGGTATTTTAGGTACACGGTGATCATTTATAATGTCCCCCCCTCTTAACTTATTTGTTTTTCGCATTAGACAAAAATGTTAAATACAAAAGTTGTGCCAAATAATGTAAGCTATTTGCAGAATACATTTATACATATACAAGGTGTTGAAGAAATGAGTGACAGGTTAAAGTTATATATTTTTAAATGAAATACCCTGTATATTATTAATTTTTTAGAATCTCCTAAAAAACTGAATATTTTTTCTATAGCATGTCCTATACCTAAATGTAATAGTTTTCGACATATTCGCATTTTAACTATGCGGTTACATTCAAACATAAATATTCTAGATTCCAGTTCTTACGAGACGACTATTTAAAATGCGAATATGTCGAAAACTATTACATTTAGGTATAGGACATGTTATAGAAAAAATATTCCGAATTCTTAGGAGATCCCAAAAAATTAACAATATACAGGGCGTTTCATTTAAAAAAATATAACTTTAACCTGTCACTCATTTCTTCAACACCTTGTATATATATAAATGTATTTTGCAAATAGCTTACATTATTCTGCACAACTTTCGTATTTAACATTTTTGTCTAATGCGAAAAACAAAAAAGTTAAGAGGGGGAAAATTATAAATGATCACCGTGTACATCATCAAAAAATAAAATATATTCATAGTGTATTAGCAACAAATCATTTTGTCGCTAATACAAATGTCTACGAATAACACACTAAAACTAGAATATATAGAAAATATCTCTTGTATAATACTATAATGGATCAACCGTTGAATGTAAATAAAAAATTATTCTAAGAATTCACGGCGGAATATCCCCTAATAAACTCGCAATAAACGAAACAACGTGCTTTCGCGTTGATCTGAGAATGGAAGTGCTACACGCCAGCTCTTCCAATCATTACAAACCAAACAAATGTACGACCATTACGACGTCATCGTTGTCATGGCAACCAACTAGTTGCGCTTATACTTTTGATGACTCGACGGCTCTCGAGCAATACCTCTTCCATAAAGGTCTACATAAATGATAATGAAATTGACACTGCTGTCGGCGCGTACGCGAAAAGAAATAAACATTTTCATGTGCGTTCACCTCTGTTCTATTCCATAGTGGACTTAACGGGCAATGTGCAGGTGGCGAGATTCTTATGAAGCCTTGATTTTAATATTTGAAAATAATTGAATTATTAGTTATTAGAGGCGTAACGGGAAACAGATTATTCTTAAACTAAGAACATTTTATCATTGAATCTTAAAATATATTATTTTACTGATGAATGAATTAATTGTATTTCTTTAAATTACATTTTCTTGAGGAAGTGGCACTTCCCCTACTTCCGCTGAATAGCCGCCACTGAGCGTCAAATGTTCCCGGATGACGTAGATGCGCGGGTGAGTCAAAAACGAGTCTAGAAATCAGCATACCGTTATATGTGTATCGTGGGAAAGTCAAAAACCACCTTTTGCAAATTTTAGAAGAGGGCTATGACAATATTGTTTTCAGCGTCTGGGTATCTGAATAAAACTTTTGACAGTTTGTTTAATTTAAAATAATAATATGCTTTTTATCGTCCAAAATCCGTTTAAAAACGATTTTAAATTGCAAAATTGTATAAAAATCCGAAAATTCGGACTTTTTTACGCCGATAGCCATGGCTTCGGACGAATTTGTCGTGGATTTTGAAGCGAAAATAATTCATTTTAAATTCAACCGTCCATTAAGAATAAGCTGTGCTATGGATCCAAATACACTTCGTTTGATTTAAAATATGCTTCTTTATCGTCTAAAATCCATTTAAAACGATTTTAAATGGTAAAATTGTATATAATACCGCCCTAGGGGCTAGAATTGATTTGCGCATTTCCGTCTCATTTGCCGAGATTTGTCCTCATATTGCCGCGTAAGATGTTTACACATCAAAAATAAATTTTTTCTAGAGATATAATTTTTTAGTATTATCAAACAAATAAAGAATATATATTATTTACATTGTGCACAGCTTTCCAGGGTAAAAGTGGCATACTAGCATCTTTTTCACGTGTGAAATTATGCACTAATTTTAAAATTAAAGCTTGCTCTTTCTCACTGAACAGGTGGGGCATCTCAAAACGATTTTTATTAGCAATTATTAGCGTAAAACACAAACCAACTACCAACAAATCAATAAATGTATTAAATCTGTTATTTTCGTTATGATATTTTTACATTGACGCCAATCGAAATCGATGTCAAAGACACGGCACATATAACAACCAGCAATATTACTCGACCTGTCAGGCGAAAAATTAAATTTGACCTTGCTAATGTCAGTTGGGTAGGAAAAGTCAGGGCTGGATTTGAAATACATATAAGTATGATTTTCCTTTAACAGATCCGTAATATAAAATTTCAAATATCAATGGGTTATGAAATATATGTATACCTTGTTGTATGAGCAGGAAACCTAAAGAAATTCTTCTTGGAAGAATATCTCTGGTTTGTACAAGTTCTTATTGCTTAAACAACATGTTTTTTGCATTACACAATGTCATAAACAACGTTCGTATCTCACAATGTCAAATATTTGACAAATACACGCCTATGGTTTCGATTTAACTCCAATAGCAATAAAATAAACCAGTCGTAAAAACACGACGCCGCTGGCGGCAGTTTGACGGATTTCCTACCAAGTAATATCTTGCGCGCGGACTTGCGCAGATGCGAAAAAAGAAGATGTGATATTGCTGGTTGTTATATGTGCCGTGTCAAAGATTCCAATTTGACGGACCAATTTAGTAAATACGTTCATTGCATAAAGAAAGATGGAATGATATGACGTAACAGCGCAATAGACTTGAACGGACTTTACATAATATGAACTAAAACCTTTGTGTTTTGATTGAAATCTGAGGTATTGGTTCCAAAAACTTTGTGTTTTATTTTAAATAGTCGGTTATTTAAACCAAAGTTGTGGGCATTTGTACGAAATAATTTCTCTTATTTGAAACAAATCATTTTTATTTGCTCAGGACTGTTCAATGTTTACTGTTTGTGTTGGTTATGACTTAAATTTAAAAAAAATAAATTTTGGCTGTTGCAAATATGTCGTGTTCATCTTTCTAAAAGGACTATTTATTGACAGTCAGTTAGATGAGTGATTAGAAGTCAGTTTTATTAACAAAAAAAAGCTATAACAAATATGTAGTTTAAAAAATTAAAAACACTTATTATTCTTAAGACGGATTTAGGTTTCACCTTTTAGCTGAAATAAACTATATGTCTCAGCTTTCTTTTAATTGATAAAGAATCCAAAATCCGAACCCTATCTAACGCGGCGCCAATTTGTAAATGGTATGTCAGAACACTTGACTTTTAATTACCAAATTCATGACAGGAACAGTTGTCCACAGTAAATAAAATAAAAGCGTAAAAGAGATATCCAAGAAACATTTTTATTCAAAAGTATTAAAAACAAAGAACAAAACGAGTAAGTTTTGACCACACTATTGTTAAGAGCTATCACAATACATATTTATTATTTTTTTAAACAAGCCTGAAGCTTCAGCTCTAGCTCCCGTTTTTTCATTGATATCATTGGAAATACTTAATAATATAGTCTTTAACAGCATCAGATCTAGCCGACCATCTAGTTTCTATAACGTTTTTTAACGCGCAGAGGGCTCTGAGGGCTGTCTTTTATAAAGAATTTACCGACTTTTAATAGACTTTACAAATTATTTTATAATTCGCGTGGGCCCTACATCAAAGCTTACCGATTAATATAATTTTGTATAGGTTTTATTTATTTATAGGTATGAATTCCGGACCCCACTAAGCTGCCGGGCCCTAGGCGGCCGCCTAGTCTGCCTAACGGTTAAATCGGCACTGAAACAAGTTGATGCGGTTTCTTGTGCTTTATCGGAAAACTCGTTTTAGTCCTTCTGAAAATGTGTTAAAACTAAATTTCGAATTCAATCACATTCAATCATTTTTGTGTGGTTAAGACCACCCGATAGAAGTGAACACTTCAACAAGCGGGGTCATCGTTTGTCAGAATTTCGATCCGAGCCTTCGTTGCAGAGATACGGGCAAATAACGTCCCCCCCCCCCCCCAAAAAAAAAAACACCCCCTTAAATTAGAGCTCCGGTCTCCCCTGTATGGTCAAGGGCGCACCTACCATAAAAATGTCGACCTCGTACCTCTTCCCGTTCTCCCGAAATTAATTATTTAAGTTGTTCCTTCTCCCCCTTCCCCTGGCCAAACGGAGGGGGGGGGGGGTTACGGGGTTCCGTTTTCCTCCAGGATCTTCTTTTTTATCCCGGCTACATTCCCTGAATATTTCAGCCTTCTACCTATACGGGAACATGCCAGGCAGTAACAAGCGGGGCAAGGCAGTAATAATTATAACATGTGCATTCACCATTGTGTCCAGTAGATGGAGCGTTACGTGATGGCGTTACGTGACCGCTCAGTCTCATTCAACCCCCACAAGAAAAAGTGCTGAGCGCGCCTAAAGAAGTTTTCACTTCAAAAATTAACATAGGCGCAGAGAAAAATTTGTTTCTCGTGACAAAGTACCAAATAAAATTATCTATACGTAATGTAATAATTGTTGTAGATATGTTCTATATTGTTATGTAGGATTTACGTTTACCTTTACTAAAGTTAAGCAACGTCGGGCGTGGTTAGTACTTGGATGGAGAAAAATGCAAAATTTATAAGATAAAAAATAATTGTTGTTGGCAAATATATTGGTTACTAAAAACAAAATACCTAGAAAGCAAATGAAAGTAGGCATAAGTGAAAATATTTTAAAGGGACGAAACAAAAATATTCGCACAACAAACTACAGTTGCACAAAGTTTTTACTTATGTCCGTTGTTTCATGGAATGTCAACGTTATAACTTATAATCATATGGAACGTGCGTGTTATTTTTAACTTTCATTATGTTCTGTTTTCTGGGTTAGTTTCGGTTACTTTGAATTAGGCGCGAAACATAGTATTTGGGGCAAGACGACGATCCACCAATAGTTAAAGGACGCATGTAAAGTAAACTTTTTGAGATTAACGTTCGTTCATCGTTCTGTTTTTGGGTTAGTTTGGGTTAAGCGCGCGAAATATTTGCAACAAGACGATCCGACAACCGTACTGTGCAACAGTTGTAAGACGCAGGTAAACTTTTCAGTGACAATCGTACAATTGTACATGCTTAGCAAGAAAAAGTTACTCGTACTTAGAAATGTAAAAAGTAAGTAAGAGTGAGCTATTTTTGCTAAAACCAAGTTACCATAAGAGCTTTTTGCTTTTTACGCCACAGCTTTCTTATTGGTATTAAAATGGCAGCGTTTTGTTGTACAAAAAGTTTAAAATGTATTTACAGCTTTATTGGGCCATGAATGTGGCATCTTTTTTGAATCAACCAATCACGGTTAAGAAATGTAAACTGCAAAGAGAAACAAGCTTCTATGGAAATTCAGTATTAACTTATCACGTTTTCATGGAGAGACAGACGGCAAAAGCGCACCCGTTCGTCGCACAACTGGAAACACCTACAACATCGCTTTTCAAGGATCCCTTTATTTGGCGCACTGGATCACTGTGGAACTCGCTTCCAGGACATCTGTTTCCCCCTAATTACAACCTACAGTTATTCAAAAAGCGCGCCAATCAACATCTTCGCACACACCACACACTGCTCGTCGAGTGCCATAGGATCTCTCTTTAGTGTGTGTGCGCCACTGCCATAAAAAATCTAAACAATAAGTAGTAAATATTACTTTGTGAAACGTATCATGTAAGCTTTGAATTCAAAAACATAACCTTAAAATGTGATGTCATCGGCGTATGAACTATCATACGGTGGGCGGTATTGGGTTAATCAATTTTAAAAGTTTGGTGAGATTTGTTTGTATATGTTTAGGAGTTTTGCCAGTTTTTCAGTGCCATTTTTTTTTGCAAAAAGAAAACAAAAGTGGATAAAAACTTACAAACTCCAACATTAATACCCTCAACATGGAGGAATGTTTGGTGCGAAAAAGAAGTTTCGTGTTTACTCGAAATAATTCGCAAAGAAAGAAATGTCAATTATTCGATAGTTAACGTGAATTTAAATCGATTTCAATTCGATTTCAATTTTATTTTTATCTCTGCGTGAAGACAGGGATGATGATTGGATTCAAAACGATTTCAAACCTCCACGAAAACGCAGTAACTGTATAATAATAATAGAACCAAGTTTAGGCTGTCTTTACTTAAACGAACAAATTGGTGTTACACCATAAACAACAAAATATTGACATTATTGACATTTTCAAAATTCTACAATATGTCACTTGATATTAAAATTAAATATATCAGACTTTGGGGAGCAGACAGACGGAGCTCCGAAAATTCCCGAACAATCACCGCGTCACCTTATGTAATGCTTGTAGACTAGGCAAAACAAACACAAAACCTAGAAACAAAAACGCGAGAAACAAAAAAGCGCCCTGAAGTGAAGCATGATGCATTCTCGGACCAATCCGAACAATCCAATGTTAACTTCACGCAAAACCCTACGCTCGCTTCGCTCGCCCCGGGGCGCAACCAAACAAAACTGACTCAAATTAACCCAAATTTAAAAATAGATACAAACATAACCTTACACAAAAAAAAATTAAAAAAAACATGTCTTGCCACCGACGGGAATCGAAACCGAGTCGCGCCTATCAAAAGCTCAGGGTCTGCGCCACTAGATCTGCTGAAAGCGATTGACTGAACCAATGAACCATAAAGACATACGTAATTAAAGTACATTCGGTGATTCGGCCATTTAGAACACAATGGCGTTCGGGAATTTTCAGAGCTCGGTCTGTCTGCTCCCCAAAGTCTTTTATTAAGTGTGCTCTAAAATAAACGGGTAGTCAGGCCGTCCATAATGCCATGTAGCCAAATGAGCACCATCATTTGAAGTTCGATGATAATTTGAAGGATAGCCAAATATATTATGGTTTTGGAAGTTTATTTATCGTTTAATTTCGCTTAAGTTAATTTAAGTTAGTTTGGGAGTTTGGGTAAAAAATTAATTGCTGTCTTGAAGTCGAATGGCAAATAACATGCACAAATATCCATATACAAGGGTTAACATAAATACCTATGAAAGGTCACGAAATTATAAATAAACTGTTGGATAAAAACATTACCGCGAGCATTACTCATTACATAATTTGGGCCAACATTTTAATTGTTTGTTTAATTAACTAACTATGTATGGCAAAAAACACAACCGCTTGGCAATAGCCGCTATGTATACACCTATTTAAATTATAAAAAAAAGAACAACATATAAAACATTGTGTCGTGTTGGCTCCATCAGAATGCCGAGAGTTTAAAAGATGCAGGCATCAGTCTCATTCGAAATCTTTATTTATAAGGTCTTTGGGTCGGCCATGCACCTGCCGCTATACAAAAAGATTTAATTGCTGCGTGCTGCGTTGTCCTATAATATCCATTCCACCATTTTGAAGGTCAGTAAAATTATACCGGGCGAGTCCACTATATGAAAGCTGTTTTGTATTTGAACGACTAGTGGATGTAGAGGACATGTCCTCTTTTTGAATGCTGCTCTTCTTGTCCTCTCTCTTTTTTCCCATGCCCTCTTTACTGAAGAGTTTTTGCTTCAAACTGAATAAATCAAAATCATAATATTATATGGTTAATTAATTGTCTATAATTTAATAATGCCCTGCTTTTTTAATATTCTGTCATTTCGAGTTTTTCATAATATGTCAATATTTTTTGTAATAATTTCACATAACGCGCAACTAGAGAGGATTTTTCTGGGGATTTTTAGTTTAATGAAAAGTCAATATACAGATGAATGGAACTGGTTAAAAATTGATTCAATAAAAAATATTTTAATTACAAATTACAATATAATATAATGTGTATGTTGGTAATAAAAAAGAAATATAAAGTTTAGTGCGTAGTTCTGAAAAACATATCAAATAAAAAATATTATATATGTCCTAGAAGTATAATAGTCGAAGGTATATTATTAAACAAATTGAACAAAATCAAAAATTGTTTTTAGAGAAAAATATGTTTTTGTTTAGTTTTTTCTTTAAATTATTTTGTTGTAAATTATTTGTATAATATATAACTTTTTCTTTTTTTTTTCGATCTCATTTAGTATTTTATTTTATTTTGTGTTTTTCGTGTTATTCGCATTATGGTCACCCTAAGTAGGTAGAAAAATTATTTCCATGAAGTTGTTTTTCGATGGCTATCCTTGCTCTAGGAATCAATTATTCTTAGTGGTAATTGAACTACTCTTTCGAATTGTAATTTTAATTGATCCTCCCCCCCCTCAAGAAATCAATTAATTTTAGTGGTCATTGGTAGTGGAACTATTCTTATCATACTGTTAGTAATTATTGGCAATTATAATTAACTGATGTCTTTTAAGAGAGTACCTAGTTGAATTAAAGTCGTAATTCGAATAAGATATTTGCTCAAGGAACTACTATTATTATACTGTTAATAGTTATCGATACCTGAAATTGATGCTTTTTTGGAAGAGTACCTAATTGGTAATTTTAATTGAATCCCTTTTTAATAGGAATCTGCCTGTCGGTAACTGAATTTCTATTGTAAGCAGAGAAGAAAACGAAATTTTTTTGCAGATTTTTGTTAAGTGACGCTAGAATACTTATTCTAATTTCCCTTCTGCAATTGTCAAATTATAATATGTTGTATTTCTAATGAAATATCCTGTATCTATATTTCTTAATAATTCGAATAAGGTAATTGCTTTAGAAATCAATAATTTTTAGTGGTAAATGAACTACTCTTTCGATACTGTTAGTAATTACTCGTAATTGTAATTGATCCCTTTGAAGATACTAACTGAATTAAACCAGTAATCGAGCCAGTAATTCGATTAAAGTAATTGCTCAAGACATCAATTAATTTTAGTGATAATTTGTAACTGAACTAGTTTTATCATACTGTTATTAATTATTGGCAATTATAATTAATTAATGCATTTTAAGAGAGTAATTGAATTAAAGCCGTAATTCGAATAAAGTATTATCATACTGTTAATAGATATCGATACTTGAGGCTTTTTGGAAGAGTAATTGTCAATTTTAATTGAATTACTTTGTAATAATAATTGCGCTGTAGTTAACTGAATTTCTGTTGCCAGCAGAGAAAAAAATAAATTTTTTTGTAGCTTTTTGTTAAGTGACGCTAGAATACTTATTCTAATCTATCCTCTGCAAATTTCAAATCATAACATAAAGTGGTAGATTTCTTAATAATTCGAATAGAGTAATTGCTCTAGGAATCAATTATTTTTAGTGGTAATTGAACTACTCTTACGACACTGTTAGTAATTATTAGTAATTGTAATTGCTCTCTTTGAATAGAGTAATTTAATTAAACCGGTAATTCGATTATTGCTCAATAAATCAATTAATTTTAGTGGTAATTGGTATTATAGTGTTAGTAATTAATGGAAATTTTAATTGATATCTTTTTAGAAGAGCTGCTGAATTAAATTAGTAATTCGAATAATGCGTTCTAGGAATTAATTACTTTTAGTGATAATTAATTGAACTACTCTTATCATACTGTTAATAGTTTTTTTGGGAGTAGCTGGTCAGTTTAATTACATTACTTTTTAATAGTACCTGCTATAGCTCTGCCTGTAGGTTTTTGCTTAAAATTCAATGACACTAACTTCTGTAATTTTTAAGCTACAATAAAAAGTTGTTTTTCTAATGAGATATCCTGTATATTTCTTAGTAATTCGAATAAGGTAATTGCGCAAGAAATCCATTACTATAAGTCGTAATTGGTAATTGAACAACCCTTATGGAAATGCTAGTAATTATTAGTACTCAATTGTAATTGATGCCTTTTTAGGAGAGATACTGAATTAAATCAGTAATTCGAATAAGGGTTCAAGGAATTAATTACTTTCAGTGGTAATTGTTAACTGAATTACTCTTGTGATACTGGTAATAATTGTAATTGGTGCTTTTTGGGAGAGTAATCGTTAATTTTAATTGAATTACGTTTTAATAGAAATTGCGATAGTTCTGCCTGTAGGTAATGGAATTACTATTGTAAGCAGAGAAAAAAAACCTAAAATTTGTGCAGGTTTTTGCTTAGAATTAATGGGCGCTACAATATTTATTTTTATATATCCTTTGCAATTTTTAAGTTATAATATAAAGTTGTTCTTCTAATGAGATATCTCATATATTTCTTGGTAACTCGAATAAGGTAATCGTTATTTTAGTTGAATTACGTTTTAATAGAACTTGCGATAGTTCTGCCTGTAGGTAACGGAATTACTATTATATTGTAAGCAGAGGAAAAACTTAAAATTTTTGCAAGTTTTTTGCTTAGAATTAATGGGTGCTAGACTATTTATTTTAATATATCATTTGTAATTTTTAAGTTATAAGTTGTTTTTCTAATGAGATATTTCATATATTTCTTAGTAACTCGAATAAGGTAAGAATCAATTACTTTTAATGGTAATTGGTCATACTGTTAGCAATTATTGGTAATTCTAATTGATGCCTTTTTAGAAGAGTAACCGAATTTAACCATTAATTCGAATAAGATATTTGTTCAAGAAATCAATTACTTTTGGTAATAACTGGTAATTGAACTACTCTTATCATACTTTTAGTTAGTAGTTATTGGTGATTGGAATTGAGTACTCTTTAATAGTAATCGGGATAGCTATGTCTGTTGGTAACTGAATTCATATACATTGCTATTGGATTGATTGGATCAATTTAGAGAAAAACTTTAAATTTGAAAGTTGTGAGGCACCTATAATAAAACTATTAAAATACAGGGTGACTCAAAAGTCATTTTTTAAATCGGCTCGCTCTATATAGGGTGTCCATACTAGGTGATAACGCGACTGTTATCGTCGGAACGGAGAAATTAACAATGCCAGTTAAATTAGACAAAGTTATCAAGCTCGAGGATTTTCAGTATTTTCACTTTCCCGTTTGTTGTCGGAGGACAGTGTGATTAATATAGAATTCTTGCAGAGTTGAGTGTACTGGGACTTGAGCCCCATACTGTTAAAAAAATTAAGAGTGCATCCAGTACAGACTTATTGCTAATTACAGAACGGTATCATTTATTACTTCCGATAGATTTGAGGTTTGCCATGGGCGCGAGTGAGAGAGCTCAGGGATGATTTTGTGCTAATGGGTTGTCGCTGATATCAACATTCTCAGGAACTTCTCAGATGATGGTAACTCTGCTAGTCTTTTGCGTTGATGTAAACTTTTATACACATAATGTTTTTCTTTTCTTTTTATACTAAGATATGAAGTGTTATATTTCTATTTTTTTAATGTTTGACAGGAATACATTAAGTAGGTATTTAGTGAATATTGCGAAATGATAGTATCGTTTTTGATCAAACTCAAGAATCGTTCATGCCGTAATTCTCACCATTTCGGAGATAGCATATTTGGACATCTTCTAAAAACAATTTGTACTATTGAATTCTACGAAAAAAAACTGAAAGCAACAAAAAATGAAATTTAACATATCTGCGGACAGTATCGCGTTATCGATTAAATGAGTAACAGTTTAAATTCGAACGTTGTGGGGCATCTATTCTTATTCGTACAGGTGAGTGGGCCCAGATGGGGCCCTCCACTGCGACCCTTGGTCTATTGTGGTTCACATCTCTGTGGTTTCCACTTTCCACTAGACCAGAGGCTCGATCCTTTTCATGAAGTCGATTAGCTTTCTGGGGTGGATAGTGTTCAAATCTACAAGTGTAATTTGAGAATTTCCAAACACTGTTTGTCTGGTTCTTTTCATTGCTGGACAGTGGCATAAAACCTGTTCCATTGTTTCTTCGTCCTCCAAGCATAGCCGTAATTCCGTTTTTTCGGGAAGCTCTATCTTGTCCATGTGGCTTCTTTGCCGACAATGGCCAGTGTACATGCTAACTACAACCTGTACCTGCTGTTGGGCAAGAAGTTGTCTAGTTCTCATTCCTGGTGGTAGATTCACTGCCATCTGTGACTGAATTAGGCCCGGTGACTCCCTCCATTTGTCTACAAAGTGGTGTTGTGTCCACCTGGAGATGGTTTCTTTAGCTGTGTTGTAAGCTATTCCCAGTACTGGTCTAGTCTAGTCCGTTGCGGCCGCCTGCGTTGCAAGAGCATTAGCTTTTTCGTTGCCTTCATATCATGTATGTCCAAGTATCCAGATCAGTGTAAGTTTATTTGCTCTACCTAGTTTGGAGAGTAGTTCCTGGCAGTTCCATACTGCCCTGGATGAACAACGGCTAGATTCAAGAGCTTTCAAAGCTGCTTGGACTGACCGAGAAAATTTTGATTGACTTGCCTTTCCAGTTTCTATCGATGAGCCACTGTGCAGCCATATCAATTTTGAAAAATGATTGCATGTTTGCTTAGGCAACATTTAAGCTCAACCTTACCATTTTTATTCTATGCAGCGGCTCCTGTATGATCATTGGTCTTGGAGCCGTCAGTGAACCAAAACTATTTATTCTCTGTTGTTCTCAGATGTTCCGAGTTTTTTTGCCCATTCGTTCCTCTCTGGTAGGAGGATGTCATAGGCACGGAAATAGTTAGTCTGGGTAGGCATAAGATTTGATGGTAGACCCAACATACTGCCCCGCCCATTGACGTTTTTGAGCCTGTTGGGCACCATGATGATCGCTTGCGGATTGTTGATCACCGCCTATCTCAATCTATAAGTAGCCCATCTGCCCTCCCTCTCCAGTACTATTTGGAGAGGTGGCAGATATAGAAGACACTGAAGCACTACCGTGGGTGCAATGCCAAATGCGGCACTAATTGCCAGACACGCTTGTCTTTGTAAGGTGGGTCATTTGATTCTCGCGGAGCTCTGTAAGCTCTTAGAGTACCTAGCTACTGCTCCATATGTTATCATTGGTCTTATAACCGCAATATATAGCCGGTGCATTTATTTGAGACGAATGCCCCATGTTTTGCCACAAATGCGTCTGCAGGTCCAGAGCTTTTGCGGCACTTTTATCCAAATGCGCATTCCAGTTAAGCGTTTTATCTAGGGTAATTCCCAGATACTTTACTGCATTTCGCAAATGGGTTAGA
>MU183416.1:202708-219182 GCA_016904865.1 Pissodes strobi
ATATCAAATTAATAAGAAAAACATAAAAATTTAAATAAATCATACAAAGGATTTTTCGGTTTGTTCCTAGCAAAATATCAACCTCAAATCTTTGACAAAATCCAAAGGTCTTTTTAACCAAATAATCTAATGAGCTTTATTTATCTAATGCCGGAAAGCAATCTTGCGGTATCGTATCATTTCACAATTCATTTCCAAATTTACCCCTTGTACTGATCAAAAGTCACAATTACATAGAAAACGCTCAGTTCGTTGAAAGAAAGTAGGTGCATAAAAAATGCATAGGGGAAATCTATAGAACACGACAAATCGAACCGAAGTCCCCAGATGTGTAACAAAGCGGACATTGCACTTTGGCATCTAAAATATTAATTTTAGATGCTTCCATTGTAGTTATTTACTGAATAATAAAAGACTAATGTAGCAATTTTGTGGTCGGTCGTTAGGTTATAATGGTGTGCGATGCTATCCGCGGGTATAAAATAATGATCCCTATCACCAGAAAATTGTTTTATTAAAACAAGATCATAGTGTAGAGATAATCTATCCTTACTACATCTCTACGTAATAGCAATAGCTGAACTGAATTTGAATACAATTGTGTACAAATACTACAAATTTAATTTATAAAATCGTAGTGGCGGCCATGGTAATTTTAGTATGCAAGTTGGGACCTTCGCATAGAAAAATGTCTAGCTTGTATAAAATTATTTTTAATTAGTTGGAATCAGGGTCATTCTAAACTCATTATCAATTCCTAAACTAAGATACCTCAGAGTCAGGCACTATATTACCAAAACACAATCTTCGCTTAGTAGTTTTAGCCCGTTTCAGAGGCATAGTCAGAACCCGATGTTTATAAGTCTCCAAACTTAATCATTAGTATTTAAACATGCCAAACACAGGCCCAGGATTGTTAGTTCATTCCGGGCCTAGTATGAATTTCTCAGGGTCTCCAATATACTGGCTAGAAGTTAGCGGAGGACTGTGGTTTAAAACTATCTGTTCCTCTGATCTATCTCAGTTCAAGCATCAAGAGCTCATCCACATTCGGGGGCTTTTGATGCGCGATTGGTGTCGACTGGGGGTTCGGTAAGTAATTTTTGACTCTTTCAGATATCATTATCTTAGAACATGTATTAAGATATTATAAAAATATACGATATTTGTACCACGGGATGCCAAATCGTCATCGGGTCCACTACTTGATATTTAAAAGAGTTCTCCGACAACTTCCAACCCGAAAAGTAACATCAGTGTCAGTCTGGGGGGCATTTAAACATTCCGGTATAGGATTCGGTAAATTTCATTGGCCGATTTGGACTGGCTGAAGGCGTGGCCAAATTTGAAATGCTACTTTACTCATGTCCTTACGGTGCAGTGAATTGCTTTGCTCTATTGGTCCAGTGGTCTGATGCTGTGCCTGTGATACGGCGGTCCGGGTTCGATTCCCGTCGGTGTCTTTTTTTATTTTTTAAGATTATGTTATCATAAGAACTCTTTTGACAGATTTTATTGCCATTTCAATGGTGCATCGAACATGTTATATAGTTGCGGTCAAACTGAAATTTTTTTACAGCTGTTAAAAGGCGGTCGTTACTAATCACCCTTGACGCCCCTTTTCTCCCAAAACATTTTTCTTTAATTTTTTAGTTTATTACTATAGTTTAGTCGGGGTCTCGATTTGCTTAGTTTGAGTTTACTTTAGTTAATTATTAACCTGTGGTATTTAAGTTATTTTTTGAAATTTTTGGGAGATTTTGTATAAGATAAAATCTCTGTTTGAATGTTTAATATTTTCTCATTATAGAAATGTGTTTCGAACGTCGGTCTTTTGTCCATTAGGTACTAGCGTATTTTAACTTTAACTGAAAAGTTAGAACATTTAATTGACCCTGTATAAATATCTATTCCCATTCTATTTATTTTTTGTAATAATTACTACATTTTAGGACTAATAATTCGTATTTTGTTAAAGGAAATTCAAATGGCGTACGCCGGTAAATTTCAGACGCATAAATATCGTAATGTCCTAATTTTCCTATCCATTTTGCCATTTTCAAATCCTTTTCATAATGCACCTAAAGCAAAGTTAACTATTCAACTCGTAAGAATGCCGAAATATAAAAGACTTGAAGCTTTTCCTGACTTTCTGCATGTTTAACTTGATTTTCTCGTATTTCCCGATCTCGGACTATAAATTTGCATAGAATTGTTTTGGAGGAATCGAGGTTTACGAATTTGAGATTGTTTTTCAATAGCTACGCTTAAAAAAGATTTTTCAAACTGAAAATCAAAAAAATCACCATATCGGCATTTTTAACCGGATCGATGCGATTTCTTGGCATGATGAACATGCTCACCCTGTATAAAGACATCATCATTTTAAAATACTCCCTTGTATGGTTTTTGTCATAGATTCTCGTCAAAAAAAAATTCCAGGAAAAAAATAAAAATCTTCATATTTTTACCTTTTCAGTATTAGTACGAAAAATATACCAATTTTCGTCAATTTCAATAGGATTCGGCAGACCGTTAAAAGGAACGTGTCCAGAAAATGTTATCAACATTGTTAATTTTTTTCGACTGTTATCGTGTATCAAAGCGAAATTTTCAAAAGTCGTACTTCTGACCTAATAATTCGGAAAGAGAAAATCGGATCATCAGAAACAAATTCTAGAGAAAAAAATGATAACCGTAAAAAACACGTTTCGGACATCGTCGGCGACAACACAACAATCGTGGAAAATTTTGCGACGACCATGTTTTTACGGTCGTCGTAAAATTTTCTTCCTGTTTGTTAACAAGTACTTTAATTTCGGATAAAGTTACCAGAGATGTTTCGTTATAAATAAATAAAAAAAGATGAGTGAGTTTGCTAGTACTCGAGACACTGAGGTGTAAACATATCCTATATCAACATGCACAAATATTTGAGCAGCCCTTGTAAGATTACTGCGCATGGATATGATGTCACACAGTAACACCTATATTTTCGGTATTGCGTCACAGCCGCTTGCACATTATTTCCGTCCCCACCCGCATGCACATTTCGGTCCCATTTGCCGAGATTTACCCAACTTACCCCCCTTATATGCGTAAGATGCTTACACATCAAAATACTGGATTATTCTCTCCCTATAATAGTATATTATGATATAAGTGCATAAGGGGGCCTTTAAAGCACGCGCGACATATTCCAAAACACGACGCGCAACGGAGTGTTTTGTAAGTCGCAAGGGCTTTAAAGCCCTCTTATACACGTATATCATACGCTATTTTTTATTACGAATGCATCATAATCTCAAAAAGGCTTTAAATATTAAACTTAAAGGATATATTGACGAATATATTAATCTGTCACATTTGACATGATCAAATGTTTCTATAGCAACCTTTAAAAAAGTAGGCGCATCATGAACATCATTTTTTCTTCAAACGTCAGTAAATCCGTCATTACTTGACTGTGTAGGCGGCCGTGAAGTTTCGTTTTTTCTCCGCCGGAGCTTTACTTTTCCCTTTCCGCCGGCGGAGGTAAAAGTGTTGTCATAGCAACATAGATACTTATTGAACTAAAATTTGTATTTATCACTCAATTTGTCCACTGCATTTCTAAAAATCCCTAATTTAGGAACAAATTGGTTATTATTTAATCGAACTTACTCAATAACTGCTTATCAATACGGAATTAAAACGCAATCGGAGACGCGATTTTAAAAAAATAATTATTGTTGACAGTGTCCACTGACAGCTTTATGTTACATTACTATAGCAACAACCTGTGCCTATTCACCGACACCGGTCTACGCCTTGCGAACCCACATCTTTAATAATTATTATTATTACTATTAAAAAGAGATGTTTTTGCACTAATTTGTCGACATCTGAAGAAAAAACAGCATATTTTATTTGGAGGAAAAGTTACTTTTCATGGCTTGCTCTCTATTACCAGCCTCACTCCGTTCGGCTGTTAAACACAAGCGCGCCATGAAAAGTATCACTTTTCCTCCATATAAAATAATATACTATTAAGCACGCTGCAGCGTGCGATAATCGTTGCTTATGATGCATGCGTAATAAAAAAAAACTTAACTAACACTTTTTTACATTCAAAATATTCCTTATTTTGGGTAGTCATAGTCACCTTTTAATATGTTTTGCGCTTCATGTAAGACGGAATCTGTTATTTACTATTGTGAAAAGCAGTTTTTCATCAGGTACTAGTTTTTATGAAACGAAAAATTGTCGGAAAAATCATAATAATAATTACAGGATTTACCATTTTCGAACACACTGTGTATTACTTTTGCAACCTATAAATATTAGTTGAAGAAACGTTGTAGAAAATAATTATAAGGAAATCAGTATTTTTAACTAAATTACTATACGTTAAAAAAAACTCTTCGACTCTCCCTCGTAGCCTTGTAAATATTAAGAAGGTATTGGCGGCACCCAGTTCGAGGCATTGTACCGTTTAATTGTACAGTTACTACTTCTAATATTATGTATTTTATAATAATTTCTTGGACAAATAATGCACTTATTCTAGCGAAATGAAATATTTGAGATTTATCACACCTGTGTTCGAACGAAATCTGGGCTCTAAATTAAAGTATACGCCTGTACAGGGTGTCCCAAATTCGAGCCTCATCATTGGGATCTCGGAAACTAGAAGAGATACGAGGTCGGTTAAATGGAGGCAAAGTTGCGCAATTTGATGCTGATTAAAATGCCACCTTAAAAGTTAAAAAAATCCGAATACTTCCGAAGATATTTAGAAAAACCGAATATTCGCGATTTAATTTTTATTTTTTTATGACTCTATTTGAATAGATATAACAAAATAAATTTCATATTCTTATTGCTACTTTTTCTGTTCTACGACATGGTGTTATCAGATTTTCAAACCGACGTTTCGTCTTTGAGCTGCCATCATCAACTTTGGTTTTTTAAATACGGCCCTGGATTTTTTATTACAGATTTTAAGAGCAAGTCCCAAAGCCAATGATGTATCGCACTTATTCGAAAAATTCATATTAATGGCATTTTCCATAAGACCTCATGTGTTAGAGAGACAGAAAACATATTTTTGGTAAGGTTTTACCAGGAAATCATTAAAATGATTTTTTTTGAATAAGTGCGATACATAATTGGTTTTAGGACATTAGAAGCTCTTAAAGTCCGTAATAAAAAATCCAGGGCCGTATTTAAAAAAACAAAGTTGATTATGGCAGCTCAAAGACGAAACGTCGGTTTGAAAATCTGATAACACCATCTTGTAGAACAGAAAAAGTAGCAATGAGAAAATGAAATTTATTTTGTTATATCTATACAAATAGAGTCCTAAAAAAATAAACATGAAATCGCTAATATTCGGTTTTTTCTAAATATCTTGGTGGCATTTTAATCAGCATGAAATTGCACAACTTTGCCTCAATTTAACCGACCTCGTATCTCTTCTAGTTTCCGAGATGCCAATGATGAGGCTTGAATTTGGGACACCCTGTACAAAAATTGATAATCGGCGAGTTTTGAAAACAGTAAGTCTATTGTCGATCTGGTTCCCAGATAGACGACACAAAGGTACTTTTCCAGTGATCCAGTGTAACCGTGAAAAATCATAACTATATCATACATCATAAAATGAAGAAATGCGAACGTTTCGTGAATATTTGACAGTTGTGGTAAGGAAAGAGTGAAGGGGAAAGAGTCAGCGGATTACGTCATAAACCCTTATCACAGATCGTGAGGCGCCAGCAACTACTTACGAGCAGCTTTTTTTTTGAAATTTGGTCGGTGTTTTTCTGAGATTAAGTAACTAATCTCAAAACAATTGGCCCCAAGCCCCAAATGCCCCAAGCTGTCCAATATTTGACGCGCGTTATGACGTCATAGAATTTCTCCCATTTAGTTACTACCTGTAAGTCCGCTGATGTTCTAGGGATCTGGACGGTTAGCATTCACTTTGGCGACTCGGGTTCAAATCCCGCCGGTTTTTTTTTCAATTTTTTTGAAGGTTATATTTCTAAACAGTTTTTCTTGATTTTGGGTATGTCTTTGGTTAGTTTTGGTTAGCACTTGGTTAGTTTCCTTTTCTTGAGCCCCCGTAGCGAGCGAAGAGAGCGGAGGGCCATGCGAAAAGTGAAATATTACTTGTTGTAACACGTGCCCGTACTTTGTCAGCACTTTCTACGATATATTTTGCTTTATCTAACTAAAAACCAGGATATATTTAACATATTTAACGCAGCTTGGATGTGTTTCCGCGAATACATTCCTCTGCATTCAATACATATAAACATATTACAACATCTAGTGTCCGAATATATCCGGGAGCCGGGAGGTGAGTGCCGGGATGTAAACAAACAAACGTTAGCTCTAGACTCTAGTCTGTTTGACCACTTAAAGGTTCATTTTGTTAACCTGTGTACTATAATATTCTTTGCCTGAGGCTGAGCATCGAACATTAACAAGTAATGTTCGGATTGTTCGGTAACTTGAGTGTGGGATAAATTATGATTTTGTGTTTAGTGGCTTACCATTATACCATTATAACTTGTATTTAATATCAAAATGACATAGTTCGATGGTAGCCTTCTTGTAATAGGGTTGATATAATTTTATCAGGTGCTGAAATTCAGCTATATATCATGTTTTGATTTTTAAATGGAACATCCTGTATATTTTTCATCATTTTGAGTAAGCATTGTATTATAATTCTTTTTGATATATAAGAAGCCACGTTCTTTCCATTTAAAAATATTCAGTTGTATAGGAAGTTAAGCCACAGCAGACTCCAACAGGCAATATGCGGGACGGAAAAGTAAAATTAACATTGAAAATGTTTCTGTTATTAGTGTTATCACTGTTATCCATTATATACGGCCTCAAATCGTGAAAAAGTGCATGCTACATTTGCCACATGACGTCATACGCGTAAGAGATCGTGTTAGTGTTTAGTTAAACTTAAATTTGATCATAAGGTATCGGAATCGATTCAAATTATTAAAATAAATTGGAACTAACTGAAACTAACCGAAAGTTGAATAAACGACTGACCAAAACTAGCCAAAAGTAACCAACAGCACCAGAACGGGCTAAAACATATCGGAACAGGTTACATAAAATTAAAGTAAGTTAAAATTAACCAAAACGAACCAAAAATAACAAAAACATTAAATTTGATTATAACGTATTGGAACCGATTTAAACGACTAAATAAATTGGAACTAACTGAAAGTAACCGAAAGTTGATTGAATGAATGACTAACTAAAACTAACCAAAAGTAACTAAAAGCACCAAAACGGGCAAAAACGTATCGAAACAGATTAAAAATATTAAAGTTAGTTAAAAGTAACCCAATATAACCGAATTCGGGCGACTAACCAAAACTAACCAAACTCATTAAAATTGGCTATAATGTATCGGAACCGGTTTAAATGACTAAAATAAATTAGAAATAACTGAAATAACCGAGAGTTGATTAAACGACTAACTAAAACTAACGTAACCAAAAGCACCAAAAAGGGCTAAAACTTATCGGAACAGATTAAAATTATTAAAGTAAGTTGAAACTAACCCAATTTAACCGAATTTCGCCACTAACTAAAGTTAACCAAAAACACTTAAATTGGTTATAAGGTATAGGTATAGGAACCGGTTCAAATAACTAACATATAAATTGGAACTAACTAAAGCTAACCGGAAATACATTAAAATTGGTTATAACGTATCAGAACCGATTCAAATGACTAAAATAAATACAAACTAACTGAAATTGACCGAAAGTTGATTGAACGACTAACCAAAAGCAACCAAGAGCATCAAAAAGGGCTAAAACGTATCGGAACCGATTAAAAATATTAAAGAAGTTGAAACTAACTCAAATTAACCGATTTTTTGCGATTAGCTTAAATTTGCCAAAAACATTTAAATTGTTTATAACGTATCAGAACCGGTTCAAATTACTAAAATAAACTGGAACTAACTGAAAGCAAACGAAAGTTGATAACCAAAACTAACCAAAAGCAACTAAAAGCACCAAAGGTACTAACACGTATTGGAATAGATTAAAAATATTGAAGTAAGTTAATACTAACCCAAATTAACCGAATTTCGGCGGCTAACCAAAACTCACCAAAAACACTGAAATTGATAATAAAGTATCAGAACCGGTTCAAATAACTAAAATAAATTAAAACTCACTGAAATTAACCGAAAGTTGATTCAACGACTAACGAAAACTAACCAAAACACCAAAAGGTTCTAAAACATATAAACAGATTTAAAATATTAAAGTAAGTTGAAACTAACTTAAATTAACCGAATTTTGGCGACTAACTAAAATTAACAAAAAAAATGGTTTAAAGGTATCGGAACCGATCCAAATGACTAAAATAAATTAAAACTCACCGAAATATGATTGAATGACTAACCAGAGCAAATCAACAGTAACCAAAAGAATCGAAACGGGCCATAACGTATCGGAATAGGTTACAAAAGTTAAAGTAAGTTAAAACTAACCAAAACGAACCAAATTTTGGCCACTAACCAAAAGTAACCTAACACATTAAATTTTATTATAACGTACGGAGTCGGTTTAAATGATTAAAATAAATTGAAACTAACTGACACTAACCGAAAGTTGATTGAACGACTAGCCAAAACTAACCAAAGTAACCATAAGCACCAAAAACGGGCTAAAACCAATCGGAACAGGTTTAAAATATTACAGCAACGTTATGGCTATTTATATATTAATAGATTTTCCTATCCTATCTTACGCGGCGGTATGAGGCAAATGACACGGAAATGTACATGCAGATTGGGGCGGAAATTTTATGAGGGCTTCTCAAATATTTGTGCATTTCGATATAGGATATGTTTGCATATCAGTGTCTCGCTCGAGTACTGGCATACTCGCTCTTTTTTTTTAATTATGATAATCTTTAATAGTAATGCTCAAAATGCATTTCTTTAATTAAATATATTATAAATGTTCGTGCTTGTATTTTTACTATTTTAAACTCTGCTTTTAAAACCTATTACAACACAAATCACATTTTTGCCTTTTTACTCATCATTTTCAATGTTCCCCCGGTTGCATCTTTGCGAAGGACTGTGAATTTTTTCTAAGATCCTTGACCAAGAAATAAGCTATTTAATTAAATAAAAGCATTTCAGATGAAAAATAAATTAAGAAAAATTAATTCAAATGTCATAAAGTTATCGGCCATGTTGCCACTTTTCTAGATTTTTTAGAAACATCTTAGATATTATATTTTAAATGAAACGTTCCGAACATTTTCACTTAAATCGATTTATAATCTCAACCCGAGTTTCAACCTTAGTATTATACCATACCAAATTTTAATTCCTAATATCTGGAGATCGGGCAACCCTGCTTTTTCAAATAGCAAATATTAGAAGGATCCATTGATCCAAATATTACAGGCAATAACTCCAACAAGAAATTGGAACTTCAAAAAATATGTTCATAGTTTCTCTTATGAGATGATGCTGATATGCGATAATACAACTTCAAGAAAAAGTCTAGGCCTCAGTCAAAATTAATCATGATACAACTTTATAATAAGAATATTCTATATTTAATCACAAAGCTGCAGTAGTAGATATTGTATGCATTCAGGACTCGATATAACCGCGGTTTAAAATAATTAACGAGGGTGTTAAGAAGGTGATATCATGTTGAGTTTTCATCGAACATTAGGGTTATGAACTCAGTCATATCTAATTAATGGCCATTAAAACACACTAGACTGTGTGATTTGTTTCTTAGTTGATTAATCAACTTCAGCTATACAATGTAAAAATTGAGCAATTTAAAAGAGCTAAGTATATGTACTGAACTAATTCGAATTTGAATGACCTTTAACGTAGAATTAAAATTAGACGAAGCTTTCTACCGGTCAGTGGACCCAGAAAAGACATGGTTTTCTGTCGTATATAAGATCTGTGAGCTTCTATGCTAAACCTGTGGGACAAGCCCTACCAGGGAAAATATATTTTTGAAATTAACCTACAAAAACCGTATTTTTAGCAATTATCCAATTAAAAACTTAAAAATAAATATTTAAAGGTTATTATTAACGAACCTATACAGCACTTTCAATTTAATAAATTCATTTGATGATAAAAATGAAAAAGAAATGAACATTATTAAGTAATATACCCTTAATCGTTTCAAATCTCTAACTATAACGATAGTTTTATATTATAATCTTAATGGCTGTCTAGTTTACGCCTACACTTCGTACTAATGAAGCTACCTAGAATATCTTTATAACTTTGTTGTCTTATAATGTTACTTTCAATGCTGAGTAGAGCTAAAATCTTGAGCCTGTCTTTTAACATGGAGATTCGAAGCCTGCTTTTGATCAACTTTAATTTTGAATATGTCCTTTCTCCACTGCTCTTTGTAACCATATGTAAGAGGTAGGTATATTCTTAAGGCACTCCTAATATTAGGAAACAACTTTTATTGCTTTTTTCTAAGGTAAGTTTATACATCCACCTGCCCTTTGATGACTTTTTCATTTTCATTTCTTTGTAAACTTGAACCGAATCAGTTAATTTCCCAATTGATCGTCCAATGCCCACTTTCTTAAAGTATGGATAACTTTATTCTTCAAATATTTCCTATGATAACGATTGCGTATACAATTGTAACCATAGTAATTATTCTAGGAATAAAATTATTCGGGCTTTGAGAAACTGGTACTTAGTCAATTGAGCAAATTAATAACTTTAACATTAAAGACACTAATTTACAATCTTAACTTCAACTATTGGGTTATTATTTATCCATAAATAATTTGTGATTTATGTCGAAACGATCTTGAACGCTTGAACCATTATGGGCACTATGCAGAAGACAATAGCAACGCATTCTAAAACGCGTATTCCTTGCTCCCTTATGCACACGCGCTGTATTTCCTGTGGCTTTCGCGAAATTTCTCGCTAGCAGACAGCGCGAGATTTTCGTCAGACTGGTCAAACACCCAAACACCACATTAAGTTAAACCAAATGCAAATGATGAGTGATCATTGCGATCACCAATTTTTTATGATATTTATTTACAAAAGCAAAAAACCTGATTTTAAAAATTGAATCATGTTTTATTTTCCACCTGGACAGTGGTACAGGCGGTGGCGCGGAACCCTTTGTAATGCAGGCCCATAGCACAGCTTATACCGTACCGAATTACGGTATAAGCTGTGCCCATAGGCTGCAGCCTAGACAGGTTATGCTTAAATCCGGCCCTGAGGCACAGCATGTATTTCATTTAAACGTAAGGAATGAGCTGCGCAAGGTAAAAACCTTGCATACTCATTCTACTATAAAATATGCCCCATAGTGCCCAGTCATATTAGTATAATTATTATCATAAAAGTGGCATCTGCAATATGAAAGCTTGAGATCATCTTTACTTGGAAATTGATCGATTACAGGTGAAAGCGACATAGGATATAGATTATGCTTTAAGTAATCAATGGTGCTGAAAAACACCCGATTTTCGATCCACTACATTATTACATTTTTTTCTCTAAGTAGAAGGTTGCTTTTTGTTGACAACATTATAAGTATAACGTCCAATATAACTTTAATTACGTTCTTATAGCAATTTTTGTGTCCGTTTCAGCTCTCCCTTGCTACGACGCTGGGTCTTTGCTCTAATTGCTAAAATATGTAGATATTTTGGCTTATAAATTCTGGTTTTGAAAATTTTAATACAGCATTAAAATAAGGGTTGATTCATATTTTTTGTTCTAAAAGTAAAACGGTGTACACAGGTTACCCATACAAACTATTTAATTGACCAAAGTAAAAGTCTTACATAAAAAAAACTCGAGCGAGTCTTTTAGTACTCGAGACACTGATGTGTAAATATATCCTATATCGACATCATCGACATGAAAATCCAATGCCACCTTAGGCCCTGTCACACCTAAATAGAGGCAACCACTTATTTGGAATTGGTTGCCTATATTCTGGCGTTAGAAAGAACACGTTTTAAACTAACGGTTACAGACAGCTTGCAAAACACATTCCCATCATAGATACCGCCTGACGTGCGTTGTTTAAGGTTTACATTTGTAACGTTTGCATTAGAATGTCTAATATAAAATATTACACTTCAGGCATAGAATTTTTTTTGCAAATATAACCTCAAGAAAATAATAATAGGATTAAAACTAACGGTTAAAATCAACGCGAGTGAAGCTGCGGGTGTAAAATCTAAAAGTGTCCTATGTTCGACTCTTAAAATATCTGTACAAAATTTCATGATGATCGGTTAAATAGTTTACGCATGGAAAATAGGATTAAATTAACCGTAAAAATTAATGAGAGCGAAACCGCGGGTAAAACTTAAGGTGTCATTATGTCCTTTACTATACTTTTGAAAATATCTGTACAAAATTTCATGATGATCGGTTGAGTAGTTTATGCGTGAAAGCGTAAGAAACAAACAAACACATTCGCATTGATAATATTAGTTATTCGCATATTAGTTAGGATTCTTTAATAATTCTTACTGGCAGCTTCAATCGGAGTGGATTAATTCACTGCACAATTTCGACACGAAAATCAAATGCCACCAGAAATAATATCAACATATGGACTGGGCACACAGTATTCCCTACCAGCGTTGACTGGTACAGTCAACGCTACCAGCTAGTCATGTTGGGCCGGCATCCTTTGATTTGGGAAAGTCAATAACCAAATTTTGCAAATTTTAGAAGAGAGCCATGACTCAATATTGTTTTAAACGTCTGGGCATCTGAATAGTACTTTTGGCAGTTAGTTTAATTTAAAATATCGTCTAAAATCCGTTTAAAAACGGTTTTAAATTGCAAAGTTGCATACAAACCCGTAATTTCCGTACTTTTTTAGGACGATAGCCGTGGCTTCGGACGAAAAATTAAAAATACGCTGTGCTATGGATCCAAATACACTGCGAATATAATATAATGAAAATCTAATACCGCACTAGCCGCTAGCGTTTTAGAAGCGCCATTTGAGTCATTGCAATCGCGGCCGTTCTGGATTAGCTTGCTCCTTAATGTGCACGGGTTATAATGTCACAACGGTTTACACATTCCGTCTCAACATTTCCGTCCCATTTGCCGAGATTTACCCTCATACCGCCCGCGTAAGATGTTTACCCATCAAAAATGTAATGCATATAAATATAGAAACAGATTTTTTTATATAACATATTTATTTCGAGTCTTGTAATTTTTCGATTAGTATTATGTTTAAAATAAATTTAGGAAAAAGGAAAGAAAGTTTAGACAAAAACATTGTTACAGATCAATTGGCACTTTTTGAAATATGTGCCTGCTAGGCGTCTTACGAAAAATGTATATCTAAGCTTCCTTTATTCCTAATTAAGACATACGAGTTTTCATAAATACATATTATCTCATACGAATCGACATAGTAAAAGGGCATACAAGGTAGGCTGAAACGGCCCAAATACGTTTCCTTCTCCCCTGCAGGTAAAAATCACTACTTCAAGTAGACCACCTGAAATAATAACCACACTCGAGTGTAAAGTATATGATATTGTCATAAATAAAGTGGGATTAAAAAAGCTCTTTCTGTTTGTTTTAAAAACCGCAGATATTTACACAAAGTCATTATGCAACAGCTTACTAGCGTCTGTTGAATTTTAATTACTTGCTAAACATATCATTACGTTTGTAAACAATTCAGTTGTAAACGCATTTTATATACCTAGTAACTGTGAATTTATTTCTCAGCTCAGTGATTTGGAACCAACGTAAATCTTATTAAAATAAAATGCTAATTTCATATAATCAGATTAATTAATAGTATGTAGAATATAGGAAAGATATAATTTTCCACTCCGTACAAAAAAGAAGAGCCATGTTGTTTATTATTATTATTATCTTCTTGAAACATAATTGTTCCTAACATCCTTGTTTCAATTCCAGCTTTCGATTATTTTCAAATCGTCAATTAAAATTAATGCTATGATGGTTTCTCTTTCAAATTACTACTCACAAGTTTTAAAATTTTTGTATTCGAATATTCAAATAATCAAAATGTTCAAGAATTCAAATATTTTATTACCTATTTAAATTCGAATAATGTTATGTAATGTAAAGTTTTATTTGACCGTAATATAAAAATTAATATAACATTTTCTGCATAATTTTTAAGTCGCCAGTCCTTTTTTTAATCCTTGTATATGATATGACAACAATCAAACACTTCGGAAACGTCTGATAGGATTGTAATGGAATTTACAATCCTATGACACGTTTCCGAAATGTTTGATCTTTGTCATATTTTTAGGACATGCTGTATATAAAAACATATACTGAATGTCGTTAAATATGTATCCTAAGCTTAAGAGGTTGGCTACCAATGCTATAGCGAAGTTACTGTCTTGTGATGCCATATGTATCACGGATGCAAAAAAACTCATGGATCGTAGACCAACTGTACGTCTGAACCACTGGGGTCACTTTTTTGTGTTCTGAGAAAATGTTCTCTTACACACTGAGGGATAGCATAGGACTCACCAGCGAAGCTGGCATACCCACCAAAACTCAGCTATGTTCCGACCTGTGGTTTAACCCCCTAGAGGGCCTCTACTGCAGGCCGAAGGGAGGACTTCCGGGATTGGCTCCTATTAAGTACTGGTCTTCCTATTTTGGTACCTCGCTGTGATTACTAAGATCACGCCTCGCTTGATGGTTGTGACGTCCTAGTTGGGATGTGAGAAGCAGGATTGGATGTTACTCCACTACTGCATTTTGCTTCCTGGCACTGGTTGTCTCTTGTGCGATCACACAATTAGACTCCTAAGTCTCTTGTGTTTTAGCCCATCTGCGTCTTCTTGGGCCGCTTGGATCGTAATCTATTGCTCTCCTCAGATCTTCATCGGTATGGTTCTCTGGTTTTTGGAATACGTGTCTAGCCTTTTCGACTATGAAGTCCTCTATCGGTTGCCACTGTAGCAAGGTGCGCCAACTCCCCTCCTGACTAGCTTGTTTTCCGTCTGATTTTATGTCGGTTTTCGCTGCGTATTCCCAGGCCGTTGAACATGTGTCAGTGGAGGCCTAGCTATCGTCTTTATCATCGTGAGCTTAGTCTTCAGTGCCATTTGGCTATGTCTCCAGATCATGAGGTTTAGCAGAGCCATTGCCCGCTGGGTTTTGTCTCTTACCGCTTGGATGTGCCTTTTTTAGTCAAGCCATGGTCCAGGTGCACTCCAAGCCTTCGTCGTTTCAAGGTACATCGATGTTGTTTATCAGTTTGTCATCCGTGTTGTGAGTTCGTCTGTTGCCTTCTGTAGCACAGCGCTTATCCCCGTTGTATCGTTGTGGGCAAGTTGTAATCTGTGAATATTGAGTACCGGGACGGTCCAAGGGCCGAGCCCTGTGGCACTCCTGCCTCCAGTGTCCTGGGCCTGGATGTTTTGCATTTAATTCTCACATGAATTCTTCTGCCTGTTAGGTAGCTCCATTATGATCTTGATGATCCGGTCAGAGTAGCCCCCTACTTATAGTACAGCCCCTTTTGCCATACTCTGTCGAAGGCTATTTATACGTCTAGAAAGATTGCCCCTATCGCTTGGCTGTTAAAGCTTTTTGTTATGTACTCTACTACATTTAGCAGTAGTAATTCCGATGAATGTCCCTTTCCTTAATCCGTATTGGAAACAAAGGATCGTGTCGAATTCGTTGGATCACTCTCTCAGCCCCTTTGCTCACAGGAGAGAGGAAACTGATGGGTCACTGGAGATATATAGTATTATATTTAACGAATTGTTAAAATTGCTGGTATACAAATGTGGATGAATAAAATATGACAGTGGTATACGAACCCCGTCTCGTTTCAGTTGGTCCAAAAAAAAAGAAAAACAAATGTAACCAGAGAAGTTTGAATATTAAACATATTTTCAAAAACTACCATTGATGTTACTAATATATATATACTAATATAATAATGTCAAAGAAAAAATAATTTTACAAAACTTATTAGTGTTTATTACGGATTTTATATAACTTGTTAACAACACTACAAACTATGTACACGTTTTTTTTACATAAATATATAAATGTTATTTTGACGCGTGCATATCAAATATATGTTTGCGTAACTCTCTAGAGGCCTGTTCATTTGGTCTGCTCTCACTACTCTAAGTGGCTTACAGTGCAGTAGGTGATCGATGTTCATTTGGCTCGAGCAGCTGATATATTTTCGTTCGTTGGGGATGGAGCACTGTGCTGGAGATCAGTTAGATCATGCACTACTTGCACCTAGTCTGCAGGTGGAGCAGCTAGAGCAAAAGCAGAAATATGAGATAATCAATAAAAACCGCTGAATATAAAATAATAATATAACCACCTTTTTAAATTTTGAAAGGTTAAAAGGCATCGTGGTCTTTTTTAAGAAAAATATCCCTATATATC
>MU183416.1:219282-241460 GCA_016904865.1 Pissodes strobi
TATATATAAAATATCCTATCCACGTGCTGTCTTAACAAAAAGCGCGTTCATTTGGGGTAGCAAGCAGGAAATATCTGCTTGGAGTGCAGTTATGGCATTTCGTGTTCTGCTCCAACTTGATTTCCTTGATTTCCCGAGCAGGTTGAGGAAAGCTAAATGAACAGGCCTTAGATTTTAGATGTGCCGTGTCTCTAGTAGGACACTAATTTCTGGCAGCTCTCATATTGACAAGTAACATATCTCTGTATTGGTTTCATAGAATTCGTAGATAAGGAAATAAAATAGACCAAAGACAATAATAATAAATTCTCGCTGAAATAGACTGTTTGTTTATATGACATAAGAGCATATTCTTTTCTTAAACTAAAAAATAATTATTACTTACTTTTAATATATTATTATATTAAGGAACCAATAACTTTCTCAATATAGGCGAGAAAATTGTATAAAGCTTGCTAAGATATTTCCATATTTTAGAACTTCTTATCATTTGAACGCTGGAGATTATTACACAAAACCGAATTCTGCCGAAAAAACTTCATTCTCTCTATTTCGCGATATACCTAATTATAAGGTCTGTTCTCTTCCACGAAGTTATTAGATCTGTTTAAGTGTTTTAACCAATATTTCATTAGTGAGTAGCCACAGCACAATTTTACACGGTATCCCTTTCATTTGTGCCAGAACATTAAATTATATGTTTGATTATTGATTAGAGATTGACTGGTGAAATACTGCCGTTTCCCACAGAAAACGTGGAGGAATAGAGGAATTAATATCAACTTGGTGAGGTACAACATTACAAAGAGCGATCTTATTATATTTATTTGTATATGTATGTAATCTGAAATTTTGTTCGTAACCACAGTTTAAAAAAGCATATGAAAGGCTAAACGGCTTTATGTAATATACCATATTGGCACATTATTTCTAAGTTGCCAAGGTTTGTGAAACATTTCAAATTTATAGAGAATTTTAGGTTGACTTCGGAATCCATACGAGAACTCAGTTTTTTTCGCAATCTCCAAGTTATCCTGTCCTAAGTCAGCAACTGACAAAAACACTTTTTTACCTAAATTCAAAAAATACTAATTTCGCTTTCAAATAATTTCGTTCAAAAATTCATACCGGAATTAATGGAAACATTTCTTTAAGCAGGCTGCCCTAGCATTTGGCAAAAGTCTATTTCTTGCTTCATTCCAACGGAAATAAACTAATTTTTCTTTAATAAAAACTCTTCAAATACATGCATAAAACACTTTCAGTAAAATTTACAGCAATTTTGAGAAAATATCAATCTCCATTAATCAATCGTCACTGTTCGCCAGCTCTAGCTGGAGAAATATTAATTTTCCTCGGAAGGCACTATAACTTCAAATATATATAAAGCACCTGCAAAAATCGAAATATTTTTCTCACCCTACTTGAAACAATACTAAATTTTCTTGAAAAACTCTGGAATTATTTCTGTATACACGCTGCTAATTTGTAAACTTGCAGTAGCTATATCATCTACATTAACTCAAACTAACCCAAACCACCCTCATCCACCCATGAAGCACTATCCTCTTCCACTTTAAAATCTTTAATGGCCTTTTCCCTTTTGTGACACCTCTCTGGAAAGCTTATCAAAAATGCTTTTCAGGAATACCAAAGTTAATGAGATTTAAGTGTGAAATGTTAGGAAAATTTTGAGAAAATATTTTAAAACTGAATTTTGCAAAACTTGACAGGAAAAATTAGAAAATAAACTTCAATGATAAAAACGGATCCTAAGCCGAAATTAAAATACGAATGCAAATACTTGCTTTTTACTATTTTTTAAATTATTTCCATTTTCTTCTACACCTAGCTTTTTCAGAAGAGCTGGCTGAGTTTTGTAAACTAGTGAATTAATGTAACCCCATAAAAAGAAGTCCATAGTAGTCAGTCTTGAGTTGTGCAAATATAATATCCCGTGTGCAACTTTGTGAAGCAATAACATGCGATACGTCAAAATGTTCACAAAAGTATATAGAATACGAATTTAGTTGGGGCGTACCTGGCATTGGTGGCAGAAGGGTGAAAACCACCCTTATACAACCCCAGTACATATCTTATGGAAAACCTATTAACTTAATTAAAATTATGTCGATGTGATATTTAAAAAAATATTATCAATCCATCGCTTGATCGGGAGATAATTTTATAACACATATTTTTAGGTCGCTATTGTCACAATAGCAAAGACAAGTACCAATGTAATGATTAAGTTACGGCCGCCATAGTTACTGTCCTTGTGCCCTTTTCTGAACACTCCGCATATCCAACCATTTTTATTGGGACAACTAAAAATATTATGATATCATCCTAGTATTTAGGGGTAACTTTATATTACAAACTGAAGTTTCCCAGCTAAAAATATTAGGAAATCATCCCACTACATAGGGGTAACTTTATATCGCGTTTATACTATTTAATAACACTTTTGTTTCAGAAAACGTCTCGGTTATATAAAATAAAAGTATGAAACCATCCCATTATCAGGGGATGATTTCATATTTCACTACTTCTTAGGCGGTTATTAGTTATTTGTTTCAATATTACTCAAATAAAGTATTGATGTACCTATTAAGTCATGACCTTCTAGGATCCAATGGGAGGGGATACGTTAAGCATATCAAGAGTAACCCAAATGATTCTTTATCTACGTGTGTTTTCCATTGGGATCAATATTTTTGATTGTTTTAGTATTTTACAGACTTAAAGAATCGATTTGATGAACTAGCAAAACTTTTGGCAGACTCTTGTGAAAATTCCTCAGATCTTGAAAGTATACGAAAGTACGCTCACGAGTTACTTATGCTGCTTAAGGATACTAAGTTTTGTAGCAAGATGAAAGAATTTAATGATAAAGAAAATGAAATGAAACCAACATTTTTTTTGCTGTACCGATATGGTCACCACATTGCTTAATTTTATAACATCTGTATGTAGCAGAGATTGGAATCTTATAAATGTGGCACTAAAAGATTTTTTGAAGTATTTTTTTTGCATTAAGTCTAAGAAATTATGCTCCTCTCATTTATTATCATCTGTCCGAGCTATCTTACATAGAAAGAGAGTGTCCAGTAACCTGGAATCACTTGAGTTCTGGTCTATTATGGGCTCCTAATAAAAATGGTATTGGTTTCTGATCTCTTGGTGCAGATGAGGCGCTTGAACAAGAAACTCGCAAAATGAAGGTTTCCGGAGGTTTAATTGGTATAACTTTAAATCCAGAAACTCTAACCAAGCTTTTTTAAACATGCCTTATCTGAATAGGTTATCTAATACAGTGCTTGATAAACTTGGCAAAAATAAAACTGCTCTTTTTCACCATGAATTGCATAATACCAAAAAGTCCACAAGAATATGTGCCAATATAAAAGCTCTGAAAAAACAACTGAAGAATTCACAAATCCATTTTCGTATGATGAAAATCATCTTATAAATTTGGTGACAAAACACGTCGCTACAGACATAGTTTGTAAAGATCTATGTGCTATGTCAGACGTAGGTGAGTAAATGGAAAATGACTTTTTAGAAAACCCGATTAAAAATAAAACTACCAATTTTTGGGATCCCTTAAAAAGTTCAGGTTTAAGTTTAAATAAGTCGAGGTTAAAAAAAGCTACCGCTAAAACAAAAGCCGGCGTTATACAGCTAAAGCAAGACATGAATATGTTTTCTCGATGTGAATTTTGATATGCAGAAGTCGTCCAGAGTTAAATTAGAAACATATCGTTGGTGACTTCGAACTTACAGCAATACCACGATCGCTCTTCCTATAATTCACTTACAGGGAAAAAGTAAATTAATGCACATTTTCGCAGACATTGGAAGCAAGCAAAAGTTTTGTAGCGAAGTGAATGACAAAGGCCAAGGCTCGGGTTTCAGTATTACTGTCATTGATGGAATGGCAGAAGTACAGATGCTTTCACTCAAAGATTGCACATATCTTTCTCACTTGTCAGAGCAATTTTCCAACAAAATATTAAAAAAGTACGGTTCCTATTCTGAAATACACGTTATTTTTGACACATACGTTATTGGATCTCTGAAGTCCTCAGAAAGAATCAGAAGGCAAGGAGGCATAGACCCTACACGCTACAAAATTGACGATAAAACTAACGTAAAGAATACTAACATTAAAAAACTATTGTCCCATACATCGACCAAAGAAGATATAACACAGTATTTTCCACACAGCCTTATAGCATCTGGCAACAAGCATAAGAAAAAAGTCGTTTCCTCATTTAAAAATACTTACAATAGTGTCCACCGATATATGTGCCGATATGGCTCATTAGGAGAGCTCCCACGAAGAGGCAGATATTAAAGTAATATTACATTCTTTGGATACATCTAAAAGGGGAGCAAAAATATTAAGAGTATATTCACCAGACAGCGATGTCTGGTACTTGCTGTGAGATTACCCAATGACAGTGTATTTTTTTGTATTGGTTCCAGCTATCGAGAAATACCATTAGACCCAATATACGAATCCCTTGGTCAGTTAAAAGCTGAAGCACTTCCCAGTCTCCATGCCCTATCGGGTGCCGATGTCACAGGGAGTTTCAAAGGAAAAGCTAAAATTAGTTTTTGGAAAAAGTTTTTGGAAGCAACTCCATCCATTCTTCAAGCGTTAGCAGCTTTGGGCAAAAGCGAAATATTAAGTGACTATGACTGTTTATTTGTTCATTATATTCACCGCCCCCGAAAAGTGTGAAGAGTCTATTAGAATTAAGGTGGTGATTGTTTATGCAGAAACTAATCTCAACTGAAAAGATGACCCCCACACGAGCATCTTTAAAAATTGCATTACAGAGGTGTCACTATCAGTGCATGGAATGGAATCAAGATCTACAGGCTCACCCTAGTGTACCACCACCAACAAATTACGGTTGGCAATTTGGTATTAATGGGGTAGAATTAGAACCAATCATGTGTAGCATTTCCTGCGCACCTGAAGAAATCTTGAATCTCGTAAAATGTTCCTGTAAGAAAAATAATTGTTCTCAAAGATGCAAATGTTCTGCACAAAACATGTTTTGCACGGAAATGTGTGAAAGTGAAGCTGATCCAGAATATTGTTCGAATGCTAAGGCAGATAAAAAAACAACCTGTGACACTGATTCTGATACTGAACCCGATGATGACCAATTTTATATTTTTTAATTTACTTAACTACCAAATTCGTCTATTTGATATGTTTTCAACTTAGCCGAGAGGCATAATTTTATAATATCTTTTCTTCTGAAAAATAAATAAATATGAGAACCTCCAACTTTTTTTCAAAGGGTCTCCTACCAATTTTTTTCCAAGTCCACCCCTAAACCAATTTAAAGGTAGTTTTTCCCTTTCTGCCACCCCTATGAGTTACGCCCCAACGATATTCGTAATCTACATATTTTTTCCAAAATGTTGATGTATAGGGTAAAGTACGGATAGATGCCGCAGGGGGAGAGATGCCGCAGAGCACGTGACGCAAAAACGATGTGCACTTGACAACAACGGTCGACAGGATCAAAGAGCTATTTAGCCAGTATTGTTTTGCTCGTGGTTGGTGTTTTGATTGAGCACGTGTTTAAACGGTAATTCTGAGAATAAAGTTGCTAAGATATACTTTTTTTGCTTAAAATTTATTTGTATGTTGTTAATAGTATTGGGGAAGTATGTTTAAAATAAAAAAATGAGATCATTTCACTTTTATAGTATTATATAGGGCATATCGCCGCTCCGAAATAATAATGACGCAACTGCAAAATTCTGCAAAACTGAGTTAAATTCACCCTAAGATACAGAAACACCATACTGTTTCAGTAAAAAAATGGCGGAACTGTGCTTACGTAAATAACCTGTAGATGTCACTTGTGTCTTTATTCAATTTAATGCTTTTCACCGTTTTAGTTTGGGTGAACATCGTCGTAATCAACAGTTGTGCGTTATCGCTCATGAGAGACGCATGCCCTTCGAAGCAAAAGTGTCATAAGTATTGTCTACGCCAGAATCATTGCATTTTGTGGGCCTACATCCAGTAGAATAACGACCTAAGTGTACATTAGGTTTTTTTTTATTTTATAGAACTGCAAAAAATATAAATTATTTTAGTGAAACAATGACCTAACTGTATTATGCGTCAATATTCTTTCAAATAGGTTGATTTGTACTGTTTTGATTGTACTTTGTGTCGTTATTAACTCAACTTATAACAACATTATGTGACTTAAATATACTTTATGTCGTTGTTCTTTTGGAAATGCATACTACAGCAGAGATGTTTGATAATTCAATAATGTACGAAAGGGGAATTTACTAAAATTTATAATATTCAAAATTTATTAACTATTATTATTTATTTATAAGGAAAAGTCTTCGCCTAGCACTATTTTTGATACCATGTCTAATTTTCACTGAGTATAATTTTTTTATTGTAAAGTCATTTCGTTTCCTGACTCTACTAACACCCCCTGTTACGACAGTCGTAACAATAGCAACAAAAACCAAACTGTTGTAAAATCCACTATTAATAATGTAAATTTACCAAAGTTTTCAACTAATAGGAGCTCTCCGATGCGATGTATGAAAAAGAGCCTGAGGTGAACAATGCTTCTGATTTAGAAAATATTAGCGGCAATTCTACTGTAATATGTACCTTCACGGCAATAACGCCTATAAAAAATGTGGGTGTAAATCAGTTACCTCAAGCAGCTAACAATGGCGATCAATGTAAATTACTAAATGGCTGTATTTTGTTACATATCTCTTTAGAAGACATTCCTAATTCTAATAAAAATAATCACGGCATCGCTGGTGTTTAAGATTTGGAAAACCTTGTTGGCTTGATTCTGAAGCTGCTACATATAAAACTGATTTTACTCCTTGCCGGTATAATGTATTAAAAAATTAAAGTTTAACTAAACTAAGGCTTAGAAAAGTTGATAAAAATTTCCAAAAATGTTATGAAACTGAAAAGAAAGGGGTTCGAGCGACAATTATGAACCAGGATCCAGTTCTCCATCAACCTGAGTCAGAAGTTGACAGTTCAACAATGAAGCAAAAAATAAAGGCACGTACAAGTTTTGATTCGGAAACAGAAATGTCTCTCATCAGAAGAAAAGAAAAGAAGCAAGATAGGGCAGAGCTATCAGATTTACAAAATGTAAATGTCGAAAATGAAAGCTTGTCTACTATGAAAAATGCAAGAAGCGTGTGCAAAATGTCGCAAATTGGAAACTAGCAAAAGCAAAAGCATTACTTAACTCTCATAAAAGCTACATTTCAAAACGAGGAAAATAAAGTCCATTCAAGGCTATTGCGCTGTTACGTCAGAATTTCTGACGTCAAAAGAAAAGATCCGTACGTCTTAGATAGACTCGTACGTTATTTTTTACACTAGCCAAAAGATGTCTCTTTACCTGTTTTCTATTCCGGAGCACGTTCCGTTTTTATCAATTTTACATACTTATGACAATATTGTTTTAAACGTCTGGGCATCTGAATAATACTTTTGACAGTTCGTTTAATTTAAAATAATAACATGCTTTTTATCACCTAAAACCCGTTTAAAAACGATTTTAAATGGCAAAATTGTATAAAATTCCGAAAATTCGGACTTTTTTAGGCCGATAGGACGAATTTGTCGTGGATTTTGAAGCGAAAATTCATTTTAAATTCAACCGTCCATTAAAAATAAGCTGTGCTATGGATCCAAATACACACAAAAATAATACTTTTGACGGTTCGTTCCATTTAAAATATGCTTTTTTATCGTCTAAAATCCATTTAAAACGATTTTAAATGGCAAAATTGTATATAATACCGCCCTAGCGGCTAGAATTGGTTTGCGCATTTCCGTCTCATTTGCCGAGATTTGTCCTCATATCGCCGCGTAAGATGTTTACACATAAAAAAATACATTTTTTCTAGAGATATCATTTTTTAGTATTATCAAATAAATAAAAAAAATATTACTTACATTGTGCACCGCTTTCCAGGGTAAAAGTGGCCTACCAGCATCTTTTTCACGTGTGAAATAATGCACTAATTTTAAAATTAAAGCTTGCTCTTTCTCACTGAACCGGTGGGGCATCTCAAAACGATTTTTATTAGCAATTATTAGCGTAAAACACAAACCAACTACCAACAAATCAATAAATGAATTAAATCTGTTATTTTTATGATATTTTGACATTGACGCAAATCGATGTCAAAGATTCCAATTTGACGGACCAATAATACATACGTTCATTGCATAAAGAAAGATGGAATGATATGACGTAACAGCGCAATAGACTTGAACGGACTTTACGTGGCAGAACGGACAATGAAACCTCCTTGTGGAGATAAATGTATTCTTACCTGTAACAAAAAGGTGCCAGAAGAATTTAGACGGTTACTTTTCAGAAATTACAACCAATCATTTTGTGATAGCAGGTAGGGTATTTTAAAATGGTAGCCTAAGAATATATTGTATTCTGTTTTTGTAGTTCTTGCATTTAGCATATCATTATATTGTTTGAAAATGGAAAAATAGTATGAATATCAGTTACCAGTCTTTTAAGGATAGTTTTAAGATTATATTTTTTTATTTTGTTATATTTTTAATTCTCCCATTTAGCGCATGCGTTGTTGTTTATAATGCAAATAAATACCCTGGAGCATGAGATATCAGTTTTTTTTAATGGGCCAGTTTTTTTTGTATTTTGTTTCGTTTTTGTAATTTTTGCAGCTATTTAAAGATGCCAAAAAGCTTTCTAAGTTATTTGAATTAAATGACAAAGCTTATTGACAAAAGGTAAAAAGTAAATCATAATAATTGATAAAACGATGATAAAACTTACCAAATTTTATCTTTCACTGTTTTATTTTATATGCATGATTATATTCAAAATTTATTCGTTATTCTTAAAAATTAGTTTTGTTTTATATAAGAAAATTAAAAATAAAACTGGCATAAAGATCAAGGTGCTATTATTAATTTTAGTGAAACAACGACCTAAATACAAAAACCTCCCTTATTTTAAAATTGATTGGAAAGTCCGTTTAACTTAATAAATGTATACCTAATATACTGTTACTATGAAAATTTCATTAATATACAATAACATATAATGTGAAATATTTAGAAAAGATTAATTTTTATTTCGTTTTTCGGCTCTCCTGTAAAATTTAAAATTTCGCAGTTGCGTCATTATTATTTTGGAACGACGATATTTAAGATTTTGTTTTATATTCTCGGCTACAGATTCATTAGGCGCAGGCGTGGGACGGGGAGGCATCTATCCGTACCAAAAAGGAGAGATGCCGCACTTTTTGGTACGGAAAGATGCCACAATATTTTTAATAATAATATAGCATAATTTTACATTGTATAGATTATATAGGGCATTTAAGACATCTTGTTTTATATTTTTTGTTACTGATCCATACGTGGCATGCGTGGGCCGTGAGGCATCTATCCGTACCAAAAAGGAGATATTACAGTAAAACCTCCAAAACAGTTGACTGGATTGGCTGCATGAGACATGTACCATGCACTTAAACATTTGCAACCCATGTAAACATGCGGAATTACAACAAAAATTTACGGCATCTCTCCCTTATGGCAATTAACATTGGGCATCTCCCCGCGCGGCTGTAGGCATCTCTCCGTATCTAGGGGGAGAGTTGCCGGGAAAACACTTTTTCTTAGTTATTTTTTTTTCAGTAGTAGAGTATTTTTTATGTTGTTTAAATGCCAATATTTCTATAAGAAATAGATTATAGAATGTTTATGTGTTTTTTGAAATACAAAGTTTTTGTTAACCGAATTTTTACAATTATTTTACAAAAAGTGCGGCATCTATCCGTACTTTACCCTAATACTATATTGCTTCACAAAGTTGCACACGAAATACCAATTTAAAACTGACTATAGGGGTAAGGTCAAGTGATCTTGGCATTCTTGGCGGCCACCCAATTGTACCTCTTCTGCCAATCAACGGTTTGGATATTCTTAATCAAGTCACTCTTTCGTCACATGGTGTGGGGTGCACTATCTTGCTGGAAGTGTAGAAATCTTCGTTCAAATTTAGATTGCCTTGTAAGTCTGGTTTTTAAGTTCATGAACAATCGAGAGCTCTAGTTTGGTTGAGCATTTCATCATAAACTAGGCCGGCTAAGTTTCTTTTAATAAAAAAAATTACCATTTTGTCTCCCAGTATACTTTGACTTTTTGGGAACACTGAGTGTATCCATTTGGAAAAATATGTGAATTAACGACACTCCAGTAGCGACAATATTGTCTAGGAAAAAAGAAGATTGATTAGTGAAGCATAGTATTTTATGTTATAAGTCCGGTAGGTCACTTATTACAGCATGAGTTGTTTTACGGACGAGGCGACGCAGGAGCCGAGTCCTGAATAGAAACGAATGCTGTAATAACACCTAACGGACTTGTATCGTATGATATTTTATTTCATACAGTCCATATTTGGAAAATATAAAATAATTTTAAATATAATAAATCACTATCAAAAAGCAACGTTTCAAAGGTATCGCATCACCTATGTACCGTACATTTCCAGTACGAGAAGATGTAATATTGGCGTATTTTTTAGATGCGGTAAGTTTTTTAAGGATCATACTTTTTTAAGAGAAAGGTGATTAAAATTGTTTCCAGTCAAAAAAGATGAGCAGTGCTTCGCTATGGTCTAAGTACTCCATGTTGAAGTCGACATTAGTTCATGAAAATATTAATATCTCTGGATTTACAAAAGTCATCGTTTTTTTGAAAAAGTGTAACATATGATATGAGTCAAATATAATATGTAATTACAAGTTAGTAGTTATTCTATAATAGTTTTGCAATTTATAACGTTAATAAACTGGCCAATAAAGTTAAAAATTGGGAAGAAAGTACGAAATGTGTAAATTTTGTAAACGATTTAGTGACATTGACAAGTACCATCGAAATTTAAAATATTTAAGTTATTTGGTTCAAAATTGGGATCAACATAACGAACCAAATTCATTCAGGAAAATCACGGACACTTTGCTACAGATTTCAGTTAAGTTTAGAAAAATTTCTAAGGCCAAACAAAATAAAGTTTTGTCAAAGTTATCTACTTTGTTAAACACAACTATTTGGTGAAAATACAGTCGCCTAGTTTCTCGCCCATAAAAAGAGAATAATATGTGGTTGAAGAATTCGAAAGACATTTGCGTTTAGTGTTGACACATAGTATTGGTATATAGTGACGATTACCGAAGCTTCTTACGTTAAAATTATAAAATCAAAGTTTGACTTAATAAAAAATAATCAATAATTCATGTTGATGCATTTATTAAAATTTTGCGTGATATTTGGTAGTAGAAATGTAAATGGGATGATTTCAAATTTCACAAAACTATTCAATTTATATCTTTTATTGGAATTTGCTTTGTAGGTAGACTGTAGAATTTGATATTTCATCAAATTGTCAGAAATATTAAGACCTACCGCGATAAAAATAATAATTTTGACATTTAGCTAATCTTAATAGTATATTATATACCTAGGTTGAGAAGTAAGCCATTATTTACCGAGCACTTTTATATCCTGAGGCGCGTAGCGCCGAAGGATATAATGTGCGAGGTTAATATTGGCCTTCTCAACCGAGGTATATATAGAATTTTTTTTACTACTAACACTGATATATTACCATATTTGATTCGATTTGATTTTTATATTAGTCATTTTCTACTTATTTTTCAAATAGTTCGAAATATCAGGTAGCCTGGAAGTTCAGTTGTCTAACTGACAGATATCGTAACAATCTCCTGACAGCTCCATACATACAAAGTACCTTCTTTCCATCTAAATTTTGACAAAATCGCATTATTAATAAGAATATTATGGGGAGTCATGAAAAGTGAGTCATATTGTATATATTCTTTTTACTAATAGCACTGATACAACAATCCTTATCATTATTTGAATTGATTAGATTTTGAAATTAATCATTTCCTACTCATTTTTCAAATAATCCGAAATGACAACTAGTTGTCAAACTAACAAGTTTGACATTTTGACATTTTCCGTTTCCGTTTCATTATTGACCTAGGTTTTTTTTAATATTATTATTTACCTAGGGTGAGAAATGTTACTTCTCATTTGAGGAATGGAGTAAATAATGGTGATTTATCATGTTAGTAGTAAAAAAAATCTTATTATCGCCCGCCTTATACTTGTGGGTAATATATCCCTAATAATAGGTTGCTAGGCAACACTTCCCGGCTCTGATGCCGTAATGTATCATTTCCCGGCCGCAAATGAAGCCGGGAAATAACAATATACAGGACAGTATGAAAAAAAATATTTTTATAAATTCGGGTGTTTGTAATTCTCCCTGTCATGGTTTCACGAAACGAAAATCACCGGTGATTAAATAACAAAACAGTTTCCAAACAATATCCATAAAATATTCTAGAGACAAGGAGAGATCTGTTGAGTGGCGACTGTACTCATAACTTAGACATGTTTGTTCCCTAACAGACTTATGGCCATGTAAAATGATCTCGTGTATCACCGATGATTCATATGGAAGCCATCGTGTTAAACCACATATAGCTCTACCAAAAATAAGTAAACCATTCCATATAAATACGAGTTCGGAAATTTTATATTATAATCATTATTTTTTCGTTATTTCAGCTGGCAGGCACCGTTGTGTTAGGAGTAGGAATATGGCTTCTTGTGGATATGAATTCATTTATTGGACTGGTTAAAGTTGTTCCAGTAGATAATTTGGAGGTAAGTGGTTTTTTAGCATATCCTTATTTCGAAATATTGTATACTGAATTTTATTTGACTATTTCCTAGAATATTTTACTCTATAGCACAATATATTACTCCATAATTAAAAACACGAAAAAGAACCAAACTTACTTTACACACGACTTCCGATTTCACACCCATAGGTTAAACGACCGACCGGAATCCATTGCAAAATGTGGTCTGCTTATCTAATGTTCTGTAATGGGCAATATACTAACATATAGGCTTGAGAAATCACTTCAAATAAATAAAATGAGAACGACGATTGCTTTTTAAAGTGGTTTAAAAATAACCAAATTGTATTTTTCAGTTTTTTAGTCGATTTATACCGAAACAATTATTTTTCAAACCCATTAAGCAATTTACAAAATAAACCTCGATTTCGAAATATTGCAACTGCGCTGCACTTGCCGCGGAAAGTACGTTTCATCAGCTATCTTCGGTAGGTGCCTATACCGTCAGAAACAATTAATTACACCTATTCTAAACAATAAGAACCTCCCAAAATAATATAAAAGTTGTATTAAAATACAAGACGTTCGTATAGTGTTTGCACATGTATTGTGTACACGGATTGAGTACCGATAAGGAAATAGTATATTATTTTATATGGAGGAAAAGTGATACTTTTCCTCCAAATAAAATATGCTGTTTTTTCTTCAAATGTTGACAAATTAATGCAAAAACATCTCTTTTTAATAGTAATAAAACATCTCTTTTTAATAGTAATAATATCTAATAATATCTAATTATTATTAAAGAAAGGCGGCTTAGACCACGGTCGTAGGTGGCCTTGCTTAGACCGGTGTCGGTGAATATAATGTAACATCAAGCTGTCAGTGGACACTGTCAACAATAATTATTTTTTTAAGATTGGGTCTCCGATTGCGTTTTAGTTCCGTATTGTTAAGCAGTTATTGAGTAAGTTCGATTAAATAATAACCAATTTGTTCCTAAATTAGTGATTTTTAGAAATGCAGTCACAAATTGAGTGATAAATACAAATTGTAGTTTAATAAATCTTGAGTTGTTGACGCTTATTTTGTTGTCTGTTTGTATTGTATCTATGTTGCTGTGACAACACTTTTACCTCCGCCGGCGGAAAAGTGAAAAGTAAAGCTCCGGCGGAGGAAAAACGAAACTTCACGGCCGCCTACACAGTCGAGTAATGACGGATTTACTGACGTTTGAAGAAAAACTCTTTTATTTGTGCATTTACGGAAAAATGAGACTCTTTATAACAACTTAACTAAAAAACGTATTACTTTGCCAAATATATATACGCGGGTTTCCAAATTTAGAAAAAAATATAAAAATTCTAAAAACAAAGTGCTTTTATTTGTTATTAGTAAAAGTTGCTATGTTTTAAAAGTTGCATCTAAATACTTACTTAAATATTTCGACACTCCCTCGTACACTATTAAACTTCCATATAGTCTTACAGATAATGTTGTTTAACGGCCAAACCAACACCTTAAAACAAGAAGGCCTGATATCTAAATCAAAGATGACGTCGCGCGTAGGGGCAGACTCTGACAGTGGAAAACGTATTAATTGATATGTGAACTACTTTTGTTACTTTTTGACTTCAAAAAAATACATACCTTAATTATTTTTAATAGCTAATTACATGTCATTTACCAAAATAACAACAAAAAATCGTTTGGGAGCCATACTCATCACAGAAAGGAACATGATAATTTTTATAATAAGTAGTTTAACAATTATTATAATATGCTATGATGTAAAAAATACGAACTATGGATATTAATTTATAAATATACAGTGGTTTGTTTAAAATATATCTCGAAGTGTATATAATCTAAAACAAGGATTTAGATATTTTTTAAAGACTGTTTAAATAAGATAATGTAATGTGAAAAAATTAATGTTTACTTATGAGGAGTTTTTTGATTTGACATAATTGTTTCTGTTTTGTTTAAAAAATAAACAAAATAAAAATTTTTACGAATTTTGAAAAATGTTCCTATTATTTTCAGTTTGAGCCTGTGCAATAGGAAAGGTCTTGCAAAACTAGGTTTCTTTAGCTTTTTGCCTAATTTTTACAGCACATATATTTTTTGATACCAATAACAGACAGAGAAAAAAAAAATAAAAAGACCTACTTGACAACGTTATCAAAAACATTTTGACCTGGTTGACTCTGTAATGTTGAGTGATGAAATTTTTTGCACTTGTGGTAATTATTGTAAATATAAAAAATAGAGTGTGTTCCTAAAGATGTTAAAATATCACTTACAATGTTTAAATTGCCTTCTACAGAACGCTGTTCGGTATGTTGTTTTAGAAAATAAGCAGCTTAATAATAAAGCCACAAAAACCTTAAGGACTTGTTTGTTTACTTCAGGCAGAAGTATATGAATATTAAAATTTCAGTTATTTTAGATATTACTAGGTATTATCAGCTCTGAAAGTATAATAGGTGTTGGTGGAAATACACCTTGTATCAGAGCAATCAGTCCCTAACTATAAACTATAAGTGTTTAATTGTACAATGTAATAAGGAAGCGTAGTGTAGTGGGGTCTATTTTCACGAATACAGGGCAATGTCCTTCCCATTAACACAATAAATTCCCTCTCTCTCTGTAGCTTTTACAACCACGGGTGGGTCTTAGCTCACTTTACGATTTGCCTCCATCATAAGCTGTTCAGCATTGGCGATATTTAGGGTTCTTGAGTCTGCCGAGAGGTTATCCCTCCAGCGCAATTTGGGTCTTCCAAGTGGTCTTCTGCCAATTGGATTCTGTTCCCATACTAATTTCACCACTCGTTTATCATCTTGTCTTTTAATGTGTCCGGACCATCTTAGTCTTTCAGCTTTAACCATTTTGACGATATCTGGTTGACGGTATATGTTTTCCAGTTCTCTGTTGTTTCTGATCCGGTACTGTTCTGAGTTTTGGTCTTTCACTGGCCCATATATACTCCGAAGAATTTTTCTTTCTACTATTCTTAGCCGATTTTCATTTTGTTTTGTCAATGTCCACGTTTCGCGCGCATATGTCATAATGGGTCTAATAATAGTGTGGTAGATACTTATTTTTGTTCTTCGAGAGACTGTTTTGGACTTCATTATTTTCTGTAGTGCAAAGTAACAGCGATTCCCACTTTGCATTATCATGTTAATTTCTTCTGTCACGTTATTATTTCAAATTATTTGCTCTTATTCTAGCTCCCAAATATTTAAACTGCTCCACTCGCTCGAAATTATATGTATCTATGGTTACATTTTGCCCAATTCGATCTCGCTGACCGGTTCGTACCGTTGCCATATATTTAGTTTTAGACTCATTAATTTTTAAGCCGACTTGCTTTGCAGCTTTTTCTAGTTTAAAGAAATCTTCTTTTATGTCTATGGTTGTCTTTCCTACTATGTCTATATCGTGCGCAAAGGCTAGAATAAGTCAGGGGCCTTGATCCCTGAACAAAAGTGTACCAGCGTTTCCTGTTCTGACGACTTACTCTAGTAATATGTTAAACAGCAGGGGCGACAAGGCGTCACCCTGTTTAAGACCATTGCTTATGAGAAAAGGCGTTGAAACTCTTCACCCAATCCTGACACTACTATGGGACTTTTCGACACATACTTTAGTCATGCTTATCAACTTTCTAGGTATTCCCAGTTCTGCCATAGCGTTCCATAGTTCCACTCTTTAAATGCTATCATATGCTTGTTGGAAATCAATATAGAGCTGGAGTAGAGTTTTGCTGTATTCCCAGCATTTCTCCATCAGTTGTCGAATAGTGAAGATTGAGCGTTTTTTTCTGAGTTTTGCTGTATTCCCAGCATTTCTCCATCAGTTGTCGAATAGTGAAGATTTGATCTATAGTTGAGCGGTTTTTTTTCTGAATCCACATGATAATCCCCTAGTTGGTGTTCGACATAACGACTTATTTTATCTAGCAGGATGAGAGCCAGCACTTTATATCCCGTATTAATAAGAGATATTCCACGATAATTTGAACAGCACATTTTATCTACTTTCTTATGTAGGGGCACTATAACACTTTCCTTCCAACTAGAGGGTATTCCTTCTTCTTTCCATATTTGACAGATGAGCGCATGAAAATGCTGTAACAAAGCTTCCCCTTCATTTTTTGCACATTCAGGCGGTATTTTGTCGCTGCCTGGAGCCTTGCTGTTTTTAAATCTTTGAGGTTTCTTCTACCGTTGGCTCTGATATTAGTGGCTCCGCTGCGTAGAATATTTGTTCGGGTCTTTCACCCTCCATCTCTATGTTTAACAAATTGTCGAAGTATTTTTTCTAGGTTTCAATTACTTCCATTTCGTTGGTTACTAGGTTTCCTTCATCATTTTTTACAATAGTACATGATCTGGGTTTGAAGCCACTTTTTAAGTTTTTCACTTGCCTAAAAAATGTTCTACCCCTATTGTTGGTACTAGTTGTTTGTAAGTTCTCTAGTATTCTATTTTCATGCTTTCTTTTATTTCTTCTTAAAGTTTTTCGAGCTCTCGTTCTCTCCTGTTTATATTCTTCCTTATTTTGCACATTTGGTTCTTGACATTAGCGTGTCCTCACACTCCCTGTCGTACCATTCTTTCTTTTTCATACGAGGATTGACTCCAATTTTGTTCTTGGTATAATGTATGATGGCCTTTTGTAAAGTATCCCATTTGCTTTCGGCACTTGTGTAACTTCCCAGCGACTCCAGTGCAGTCGCCAAGTTTGTCTGGTATTCATCTTTTTTGTTAGTATCTTTAAAAGCATCAATATTCCACAAGTGGCTTTTTTCTGCTTTGCCGTCCTTCTGAGTTGAGATCCTTATTCTAAGTTTGGCTGCAACAAGGAGGTGGCCACTGTCTGCATCCAAGCCTCGGAAACTTCTAATATCCAGAACGTTGCTGCCTTGCCTTGCATCAATTAATACTTGGACTACTTGATTTCTTGTCTTGTAACCCCATCGTTGGATATCCACGTTTGTTTGTGTATGTGCTTGTGTTCAAATATTGTTGACTTGATAAGGAGGTTAGTGATGATGCTAAATCCACCAGTCGCAGGCCTTTATCTTTACAATGGACATGCAAACTGTGTCGTCCTATGGTTGGCCTAAAGGCTTCCTCTCTTCCAACCTTTGCATTAAAGTCTCCCAGTATTAGGGTCATATGCTGTTTTGGGATTGTGCTCAGCACTGGTTTCAGTAGGTCATAAAATATTCCTTAACCTGGTCATCTTTTTCTTCAGTAGGTGCGTGTATGGATACCAGTGAATAATTATACCATTTACTTTTGAGGTTAATAATGCATATGCGCTCATTTACTAGGTTAAAAACGATAATAGATCCTACTAGATCTGAATGGACAACAAAGCCGGTCCCAAATTCATATTTTTGGTCTCTATTTCCGCTGTAGGATACTACAGATTTTCCGACTTTCTGACTTCCTGTGTCCAACCATCGTACCTCTTGCACTGTCGTGATATCCATACCGATATGTTCAAGTTGTCCTATCGTTTTTATCGAAGCTGCGAGTCTAAACTAGCATTCAATGTTCCAACTTTCAAATTAATTACCTGCTTTGTATAAATTATTCACTGCAAATGCAGAAATTTCACAATTTTAAACATATTTTATATTAGAAACTCGAATTATATTCTTTACAGCATTTGGTTTCGGTCCCAACGGGGGTGGCCATATTGACTACTGCTTTTCTTATTTTCACGGGCATCTTGTCTAGAAGGTGTTTGCTAAACAGAACTCTAACTTAATTACAAGAGATTCAGTTAATGATTCTCATCATTGGGATCTCGGAAACTAGAAGAGATACGAGGTGGGTTAAATGAAGGCAATGATGCGCGATTTTATGCTGATCAAAATGCCACCTTAAAACTTAAAAAACACCGAAATTGGTGTGCCTAGACGCGAATGGTAGAATTCGGTAGAAAAAGCGTAAATTGATAGAAAAAGTGTAAATTGGCAGAAAAACTGTAAATTGACAGAAAAAGTGTAAATTGACAGAAAAAATGTAAATTGACAGAAAAAATGTAAATTAATAGAAAAAGTGTAAATTGACAGAAAAAGTGCAAATTTTCCTGATAATTTTTTACAATGTTAGCATGGCAGCTCTACGCTTTCGTACGAATGGGAGGTTGGAGCACCTTAAATAATCGTGGATATAAACCTTATAAAATTCATATTAGTCGAACACTAAGACCTGGCGATGTTGAGAGACGATTAGAATTTTGTAACTGGTTGCAAAATAGAATCAATGAAAATGACGACTTCCTAAACAAAACTATATGGACAGATGTATGTAGTTTTTCAACACATGGACTATTTAATAGACATAACGAACACTATTGGCTAATAGAAAACCCAAGGCAGAATCAAGAAGTAAGAGCTTAGGGACGACATTCATTTAATGTATGGGTCGGATGTGGCACAATAAAATTATCAGCTCTTTTTTCTTGAAGGAAATTTAACTTCCGAAAGATATGCAGGCAGAATTAATAAGGACCAATATATTGGATTCCTTAATGGAAGAACCTTTGGACGTATTACGTTAACTATGGTGGCAACAAGACGGTGCACTACTTCATAATGGGAGACTCGTTGCAAATTTGTTAAATGCATTGTTCCCTAATAAATGGATTGAAAATCAAGGACCGCTGGCCAGCTAGGAGCCCAGACCTAAACCCGCTACATTGCTTTCTTTGGGGATATTTTCCAGAACCGTCTTTAACGAAATACATCACAAAACCTTGAAGTTTTACGTCAAGACCTAATCAGGACTATTCAGCGTACCATCCATAAAATTCACAGATTGACACGAAAATGCAGCCAATCAGGCGGATTACAATTTGAATATTTGCTTTACTTTTCATTATTCAATTTTATAAAGTTTTCAATTTGCTTTTTTTGGAATAATTAAGACAACATACCTATTGTTGCATATTACACGTCACCATCGAATCATTTCCAAAACATTTATTTTTCATATGATGAAAACATTAATTAAATTTTTGTACGAATTCAAGTAAATAGTTGTGCGGGATTAGATTTGGAACAAATAATAAATTTCACATTCTCATTGTTATTTTTTTCTGATCTACAAGATGGTGTTGTCAGATTTTCAATCCGACGGTCTATCTTCTACAATAGAAAGGTATCAATGAGAATGTGAAATTTATCTTGTTATACCTATTCAAATAGAATATTAAAAATTAAAAATAAAATCGCGAATATTCGGTTTTTTTCAAAAAATCTTCGGAAATATTCGGAGTTTTTAAACTTTTAAGGCGGCATTTTGATCAGCTTGAAATTGCGCAACCATGCCTCCATTCAACCTACCTCGTCGTATCTCTTCTAATTTCCGAGATCCCAATGATGAGGCTCGAATTTGGGACATCCTGTACAGGGTGGCTCGAACTCGAGTCCATGTATGGGGATCTCTAAACTCTAAGAGATATAATGCCGGTCAAATTAGAGCAAAATTGTGCATTTAGGTGCCTAGCAATATGTCGTTTAGAAAGTTTTAAAATTCCTAGTATTTTCGTAGAAATCCGGAAAAAAAACGAAAATTTGAAATTTTTTTTTATTCTTTTCCTGGGGTTATTTGAAATTGCCACTTTTTGGCTCTCTCGATGGTGGTATCCAGTTTGAAATCCGACTTTTCGCCTTCAAGGGGTCATCTCATCATCATCTTCCCTTTTTGAAATAAGAACTTTATTTTTTTGTCGTTTTTCAGATGATATTGGCGTTATAAATATGAATATGTGTTTTCAAAAGTATCTTAAACTATTCAAAATTATCTCAAAGCAAAATAAATAATAAAAAAAAATTAAATAAATTAAACGCATATTCATATTAGCATCGCCATGATCATCTGAAAAAACGAAAAAAAAATCAAAGTTTAAAAAAAAGAAAGTTGATTATTTGATAACCCAAACTGGATACCGCCATTTGGATAGAGCGGAAAAGTGACAATGCAAAAGAGCAATTTAATTTCAAATCCGTTTTTAAAAAAGCCCAAGAAAAAAAATAAACCATTTTTGAAAGTTCCGTTTTTTTCGGGATATCTCCGGCAATACTCGGGATTTTAAAACTTTGTAAACCGCATATTGTTAAGAACCTAAATGCCCTAATTTGAGCGACACTATATCTCTTACGGTTTTTGAGTTCTTCACACATAGACTCGAATTCGAGCCACCCTGTACATACATAAATGCATATTACATACATACATATATTATGTAAACTATACGTATGTATAGGTACTACCTACATACAAATAATGGGACCCACTTAGCGCTAATTCGCTTAACACGTTTGTCTGCTTGCGAGGATTACCGGCGATAAGAGAGTAGTATTACTGTATATTTATTACTTTTTAATTTTAATTTCAAAATTCTCTGTAGGAGATTTACTATTTTGTTGACTTTATCACACAAATCGTGGCGCTAAATTTATTACGCATAACTTTGCATTTGCTTTTGTTATTTTGTGTAATTATTATGCATTTTCAATGCACAACCTTGACCTTATTTAATAAATTTACACAACAGTTGGGTTACAAATGTACTAAGTGGGAGACACAGAAAATACGTTATATTTCAGTTAAAAATGTCCACAATATCATTAGCTCTGGTTAGAGAGACCTGGAAAGCCTCGGAATTTGAAATTCAACTTTCAGTGGGAGCCAGGTAAAAAAATATTCGTTTTTGTCTTCGGAAATGTCCAGATTTTTCAAGTTTGTTTTTAAACGATATGATTCGATTGGGCACGCTTTGCTTTATTTTAACTATCTGTATATTGCTTATCGTTTTCGAAATGTCCAAACTGGAATTTGTAAAAGTGCGCTATTCCTTTTCAATAACCATTTTCAATTATCCATCATTTAGAGCGTGAATATGAAAACCTACAGGGTAAAGCAAAGCCGATAATTTTGTCTTCGAACAAGTACATATTTCTGATATTGACATTGGTTGGCAGTTAGAAGGTCCTCCATTCCTCACTATCAAAATTCTAGATCTACGAAATATCGAACCGTTTGAAAGCTTTCTTACATGCATATTTGCCAATTGTTTTTAAGTAAAAAAAACAAATGTCAAATATGTTCTATGCATTCATTTTAAAATAATCAATATGCTTCCAGATCTTCGTATATATAAGAACATGGCTATTTGGTTGTATAAATAATAATAAACTAAGCTCCTTATCTGTTTACGTTTTGCTTTATTCAGTTGATATATTTTTCAAGAAAATTAATTTTTACATATGCCTGGTGCTATACGTGACCATGTAAAATTTTCCTATAATGCAAATAAACTATTTTCCCTCCTTTAAAATGCTAAATTACTCTCAATAGCAGGGCATAACT
>MU183417.1:0-59107 GCA_016904865.1 Pissodes strobi
TTTATGTTTTCGTCTCGCGTTACGAAATTTTCGTATCGTTGATTGGACGATTAATCCAAACTAACCAAATCTATTAAAATTGTTTATAGTGTATCGGAATCGGCTCAAATAAGTAAAATAAGTTGAGACTAAGGGAAAGTAACCCAAAGTTGATTCGACTACTAGCCCAACCTAACCAAATCTATTAAAATTTATTATAACGTATCGGAGCCGCTTCAAATGACTAAAATAAGTTGAGAATAAGTGAAACTAACCGAAAGTTGAATCGACGACTAACCCAAACTAACTAAATTTATTAAAATTGATTATAACGTATCGGAAGCGCTTTAAATGACTAAAATAAGTTGAGACTAAGTGAAACTAACCGAAAGTTAATTGGACGACTAACCCAAACTAACCAAATCTATGAAAATTGATTATAACGTATCGGGACCGGTTCAAATAATTAAAATAAGTTGAGACTAATTGAAACTAACCGAAAGTTGAATCGATGACTAACCAACCAACCAACCTAACCAACTTTTTTAAAATTGATTATTACGTGTCGGAACCGCTTCAAATTACTAAAATAAGTTGAGAATAAGTGAAACTAACCGAAAGCTGATTGGACTACTAACCCAAACTAACCAAATCTATCAAAATTGATTATAACGTATCGGAACCGCTTCAAATGACTAAAATAAGTTGAGACTAAGTGAAACTAACCGAAAGTTGATAGGACGACTAACCCAAACTAACCAAAAGTCAATCAGTTACACGTACTATTAACATATGTCAAAAGAAATAAATAATGATGAATATTTCATGATGGATATATCGTTGTAATGTCATTGTAATATGTCAAAATGTATGTTAGAATATTGTAAATTCATTCCTTATTAAACGTTTTCAGAAAATGTCAAATATGACAGATGAATATATTCGTCAATATTTCCCTTAATATAACAGATATCGAAAAAATTGTTTAAAAGATTTTAAATTTTCGGTGCTCTATCGTTTGACAATAAAATATGACACGTGCAACTGTCACATTTGATAGTTACAGCTGTCAAATTCGTTTATTTTAATCTGACATATGTCAAAATATATTGTTAACATTTTGACATATTTAAGAATTTAAGTATTATAACTTGACATATATTTTTAATCATTAAAGAATGCAATGCAATAGGGTTCGAAACTAAAACAAGTACAGAAGGTGGATAATCACCATATTGATATGTTTTACTTAAAAATACCATACCTTCGTTGGGCTCAAACATTCACTAAATCTTTGACGTAACGGATGCATACATGCGTCTGCGCCGCTCTCTCATAACATTTTTGAAAAAGGTTCGAATTCTTCTAAATAAAAAATCGGTACTTGACAAAAAACTTATTTTAATCATTTGAACCGGTTCCGATAAGGGTCCAGTTTTCATCCAGGATCGTCATTTTACCCCGGCTACATATCCTAAAAATTTCAGCTCTCTAGCTATACTGGAACATACTTAATTAAAGGGGCGTTTCACTTTAAAAAGCGCTACAATTTGATAAGCGTTTCATTTTTTCTGACTTTACCCTCGCTTAAGAAGTCACTTCAATAATAAACCAAAGAAAACTGGCGTTAACGCAAAAATTTTGTCGTCGACGACTGTACTAAACAAATCTCGGACTAAACTAAACTGACAAGCACGTGGAGATGACAGTTGGCCGGTTTACCTCCCACTCCTAATTTTTGAACGGGATTTATGTTGTCGCTTCTCTGCGGTTGTTATTCTCGGCCTCAGCCGTCGAACTGCATCAGCGGCAAGTGCGACTTTAATCATATTTTAAGAAATAGTGATGTTGACGTTTATCTCATAAATATTATATTATCGTTTTAAAGTGCAAAAAAAACGGTTTTATTTGCAATTTTTAAGAAAAGAAGCTTGATATTATGTTATTATTAACCGTCTGCGACCATATCTCAGGACAAAGTGTACTGGAATTGTGTTTATTGGCAAACAATGTATGTTAAATTTTAATTTTCAATTTATTTTGCGAAAATGTGCTTCATCCGCAAAATTTTTTCCGTTAATGTGTCCCATTTGATGTAATCTTTCCATAGAACCCCAAAAAAGCTTCAAAATCGACGGCGCTTATATAACACCAGAACCCATGGAGTGTTTGTGAGAGCAAGTTATATTATTAAAATGTTTTTACTAGTTACATGTGTAAAGACTAGATTAAATTTTAGGGATTTTTCCCAGAACAGCCTGTCCACCACTGCTATATGTAAGATCTATTGTGCCTCTCCCTGTTTTTAGAGCACATATATATCTTTGATTATCCTTCACATCTCCGCCATCCCTCATTACACTTTGTAGTATACAACTTTTTCCCAATCGGTAAAATTTTTAAAGAAGTTATCTAAAAACATGGTGATTCAGCCGACCCTGGCTAGCCGCTCGAGCTCATCGCCTTGATGCGTCTTACAATTTTGTACCGGTCGGTGACAAGCAAGAATCCGTAAATCGGTTCTTTCTTTTGGTTTTAAGAAGAAAAATGCCTAGAAATCATATTTCTAGTATAGTGAAGTGTTAGTAATACGTCTTGCTCGCAAAGGAGGCGAAAAAAGGGGGCAATATTCATCGGAAGAAGCGAATCAGGGGGTGAGTCCATATAAGATTATATGCCAAAATTTCAAATATACATAAATACCTGGTTATTTTAAATATATAAAAACAGAATCTCTCGTATAAAAGCAAACTAAATGTGTATAATACTAAACTGAGTATTATGAATAAATATGACACTTGTAACCCTTACTTTTTTACTTAATAAAATTGAAATGGAAAATACTCTCAAACTTCTAAAACTAACTATACTTATTAGAATAAAATAGAGTGCGAACGGGTTACAGTCAAAAATGCGAATGAAGCAGTAAACAAAAATTAAATGTGCTCACTGCGATTTGAATTATACCAACAAACTGTTATTTATATACGAGGGCATGACAAAACATTGTTCCATTTATTTGTCGTCTGTGCACAATTACACAGAATCAAACAATATATTCGGAATTGAAATATATTATATCGAAATGAATATAAGTAATAAGCAACAGTTAACGATACGAGCTATTCGAACCGTTCTCTAGTAATCTCATCTAATCGTGCATCCTACCAAAGAAATACTATTCAATCACAAAAAGTGTTTACATAACACAATCAAAAGGAGGAAATATATATAAAACGTTTATACCATATAAAGGAATATAAAAAATAGAAACAAATGGTTATAATGCCTTCGTATCATTCATTTTCCGATATTTGATCCCCGTATGGGGGCACATGTGGGACTATAAACTACAATTCGATTCGATGCAAATATTGCAAAACAAAAACAAAGTTATATTTGATTATGATCCACTGACTTCTACTGCAGATCTATATGAAAATTTAAGAGTATGGCAATTACATAAGGTATTAAAATTTGAACAGAATAAACTTATTTACAGGATAATAAATAAAACTCAAAATTAAAATATTATCATAATATTTTCAAAGGATATTCATAGCCACAATACTAGAGAGTTTATAGGAAATCATACTGTTATTATTACTAAAATGCAATTATCCTCAATACCAGTGTTCAAAAACACTGTCTAGAGGAATAAGGACTATGTATATTGTAATTATTGCTATTACTGACTGTATTAACAAATATTTTCTAAAACAAAAAAAAAAAAACAAAAATTAAAAATTTTGAGTAAAGCTGCATTTACATTCAATTTGAAGTCAAATTCAAGTTGAAATTTGCCTGCTTGTCATATGGTGACAGCACGTAGCATTTACATTGGAGAAAATTCGAAGTTGACTTTGAAGTGCACTTTGAATTTTGTTAAGCTGCTTGCCAAACGCAAGCAGAAAATAAATTTATAGGTTAGATTATTTTTGTTTATCTTAATATTCTTATTGTTGCTTTGTTTAGGTCAGGTCTAATTTATCTATGGATTAGGTAAATTTCAATTTTGTGTTAGAATAAATTAACATTTGTATCAAACAATTTGCACACATGTAAAATGGACTTTGAAGGACCCCACTTTGATGAAAATGATTTTTTTGAAGGCACTTTATTTAAAAAAAACGATTTCAACTAGGAATTGTTCTTAAAAATGATTTGTAATTATCTGGCAATATACAACACACAAAATAAAATATTCCATACGTATAATTGAGTAACCTAAAAATTCGTTCAATGTAAATGACATATTTGCGAATTGCACTTTGACTTGGACTTCAAATTGAAAGTAAATGCAGCTTAAGTCGAAGAGTGCCCTTTTCTCACGAAATTAACCTCTAAAAACTAGCCACAAAGGCAAGCTGACGCATAATTTACGACTAAATCCCAAGTTGGGTATTATTATAGTTTTGCATGGCCCTCCGTTGGCTTTGTTCGCAACGGAGGTTCAATCAACAAGAACTAAAAGTGCTAACCAAAATTAACCCAAAATTAAGGGAAAAGGCGGAATGTTATCGTTCGGCTTGTCGAAGCAATGTTATACCGGAACGCATTATTATTAAACAATTCGTGTTGACATGAACCGTCCGGTGAGGGAAAAAATTGGAGTAAACATTACTTGCAGGAGATGTTAATAAATAATAAAAATACCTATTTACAAATTCCCATTTGCAGATGCGAATAACTTTAACTAAAATTGGCCTTCACATTTGCAGATGTGAAGGGCCCCCAACAGCCTCCACCCCAGTAGGTATATTATGTAAAAGTAGTTAGAGGCACACTATATCCCTACATTTGCCGATGTAAAGGATATATGTGCTGATAAAAATAAAACGCTATAGTGCTATGTATTTGCAGATACAAAAACAAATAACCACCATACTATTGCAACCCTCTTACATAAAATCATTGCATTGGAGGTAGCTATTCAAAACAGAAATTACAGTATTTGCAGATACTGTAAATATGCTAAAAAATCGTTGCATTTGCAGATGCAGTCGAAAGCATAACCAGGGTTAAGCAGCAAGCAAAAAGGTGAATATTCGTTGTATTAGCAGATACAATCGATCGTACCCACTGTCTGCAATTGCAGTTGCAGATAGTGAACATATTCATGAACCTATTTTTCTGTTCAAAATCAGAAATTGCAGCATTTGCAGATACTGTAAATAGGCTAATAGATCGTTGCATTTGCAGATGCAATCGATATCATAAGTAGCAAAACCAAGGAAACTCTTTTGCATTTGCAAGTGCATTAGAAGATCCTCTCACGCTAGCTGAGGAAATAACTTATCCGAATCAAGACTTACCAACATCAGAAGCACCAGATGGTCCTGAACAAAGTAACGACCACCTATACCCTGAGACGGAAATACTAGTCAGTGACGTCAGTCACTCGTTCGAAAACAGACCAACGTGAGCGGCTTAAAGTAATATTTAATATTAAACAATAAATCTGGTATGAAATGCTCGCAAAATGCCGCTTATTCTAAATACGGCCACAGAGTTCCGGCACAAAACGTGCACCGCTGCCAAATTCATTGTGGCCCGTATACGCGCGTTACGCGGAGCATTTGAAGCAGCTGTACTTTAACAGAGGTTCGCGATCGACGGTCGTAAATATACTGATATTTTACGACCGTCGGGCGGAGGTCACAACGTTGCAACAGTAAACGAGCATGTACCCTGTGAGAGATCTGTTGCATAGTCGCGCTTGCGGGTTTAGGTTATCGTTTTGTTTTAACATTGAAAATGTTTCTGTTTTCCTAAATAGGGCCTCAAATCGTGAAAAAATGCATGCTACATTTGCCACATTCATGACGTCGTACCCGTGAGAGATCGTGTTAGCTTGTTTATTTAAACTTAAATTGATTGTAACGTATCGGAATCAGTTCTAATTACTAAAATAAATTGGAACTAACTGAAACTAACCGAAAGTGTATTGAACAACTATCCAAAACTAATGAAAAGCACCAAAACGGGCTAAAACGTATCGAAATAGATTTAAAATATTGAAGTAAGTTAAAACTAACCCAAATTAAACGAATTTTAGTGACTAACCAAAACTAACCAAAAACATTAAAATTGCTTATAACGTATCGGAACCGGTTCAAATTACTAAAATAAATTGGAACTAATTGGAAGTAACCGAAAAACGATTGAAAATATCCAAAAATAACTAAAAGCACCAAAACGGGCTAAACATATCGAAATAGATTAAAAAGATTGAAGTAAGTTAAAACTTACCCAAATTAACCGAATTTAGGTGACTAACCAAAACTAACCAAAAGCATTATAATTGCTTATGATATCGAAAGGTGATTGAATGTCTAATCAAAACTAACCAAAAGTAACTAAGAGCACCAAAACTGGTAAAACATATCGAAATAGATTAAAAATATTGAAGTAAGTTAAAATTAACCCAAATTAACCGAATTTTGGCGACTAACTAAAACTAACCAAACCATTAAAATTGCTTATAACGTACCGGAACCGGTTCAAATGGCTAAGATATATTAAAACTAACTGAACTTTACTGAGACTTGACTGAACGACTAACCAATAGTAGGTAACTAAAAGCATGAACACGGGCTAAAACGCATCGAAATAGATTTAAAATATTGAACTAAGTTAAAACTAACTTAAATTAACCGAATTTTGGTGACTAACCAAAAACCCTAAAATTGGTTATAGTGGCCGGAACTGGTCCAAATGATTAAAATAAATTAAAATTAACTGAAATTAACCGAAAGTTGATTGAACGACTAACCAAAATGGACCAAAAGTAACTAAAGGCATCAAAAGGGGCTAAAACAAGTTGAAACTAACAATTAATCGAATTTTGGCGACTAACTAAAGTTAACCAAAAACATCAAAATCGGATATGACGTATCGAATCCGGTTCAAATGACTAAAATAAATGAAAACTAACTAAACTTAACCAAAAGATGTTGAACCAAAACTAATCAAGAGTAACCAAAATGGACTAAGACGTATAGGAACAAATTAAGAATAAAATAAGTAACTAACCCAAATTAACCGAATTTTTGCCACGACCTACATTATTAACCAAAAACGTTTAAATTGTTTTAACGTATCGGAACCGGTTCAAATGGCTCAAATAAATTGAAAGTTACTGAAAGTAACCGAAAATTGATTGAATAACCAACCAAAGCTAACCAAAAGAAACTAAAAGCGCCAAAACGGGCTAAAACGTATCTAAAAAATTAAAAATATTGAAGTAATATGAAACTAATTCAAATTAACCTTATTTTGGTGACTAACCAAAAACACTAAAATTGGTTATAACGTTTTGGACCCGGTTCAAATAACTAAAATAAATTAAAACTAACTGAAATTAGCCGAAAGTGAACGACTAACCAAAAGTAACCAAAAGCACCAAAATGGGCTAAAACATATCAGAACAGATTAAAAATATTAAGCTTATAAGGTGAAATGAACTTGAATTAACCGAATTTTGCCGAGTAACTAAAATTAACCATAACATATCGGAACCGGTTCAAATTACTAAAATAATTCAAAACTAACTAAAACTAACCGAAAGCTGATTGAATAACTAACGAAAACTAATCACAAGTAACCAAAAGCACCAAAACGGGCTAAACCGTATCGGAATAGATTGCAAAAATTAAAGTAAGTTAAAACTAATCAAAACGAAAAGATTAAATTTGATTATAACGTATCGGAGCCAGTTCAAATGACTAAAAAAAATTGAGCGAGTCTGGTAGTAGTCGAGACACTGATGTGTAAACATATCCTCTAACGACATCGGTTGTAAAAAAACGACAGCAGCACGTTGTGTTCCCGAGCGGTCACCCATCCAAGCACTATCCCCGCCCGTCGTTGCTTAACTTCGTGATCGGACGAGAACTGGCATTTTTAACATGCTATGGCCATTGTTGCGTTTTACCTTGGTCATAGGATAAAAATTAGGTTTAATAACCAAGTTTAAAATAATAAAAAATCAACGCGAACGAAGCCTCGGATAAAAGCTAAAAGTGTCCTATGTTCTTTACTATACTCTTGAAAATATTTGTACAAAATTTCATGATGATCGGAACAGTTTATGCGTGAAAGCTTAAGAAACAAACAAACAAACACATTCGCATCTGTAATATTAGTTAGGATTATTTTATAATACTTACTGACAGCTTCGGAGTGGATTAATTCACTGCACAAATTCGACACGATAATCTAATGCCATCAGGAATAACATCAATATATGGACACAGCTTATTTACCTAGTAATCTTGGGCCGACATCCTTAGATTTGGGAAAGTCAATAACCAAATTTTGCAAATTTTAGAAGAGTGCTATGACTCAATGTTGTTTTAAACGTCTGGACATCTGAATAATACTTTTGACAGTTCGTTTAATTTAAAATAATAATATGCTCTTTTATCATCTAAAATCCGTTTAAAAACGATTTTAATGACAAAATTATATAAAAACCTGAAAATTCGGACTTTTTAGGACGATAGCCGTGGCTTCTGACGAATTTGTCGTGGATTTTGAAGCGAAAATTCATTTTAAATTCAACCGTCCATTAAAAATAAGCTGTGCTATGGATCCAAATACACTGCGAATATAATAATTAATAAATAATAATTTTGACTCTTCGTTTAATTTAAAATATGCTTTTTTATTATCTAAAATACATTTAAAATTATTTTAAATGGCAAATTGGATATAATACCGTCCTAGCGGCTAGAATCGGTGTACACATTTTCGTCCCATTTGCCGAGATTTGCCCTCATACTGCCGCGTAAGATGTTTACACATCAATAAGTTGGAACTAACGGAAAGTTGTTTGAACGACTAACCAAAAGTGACTAGAAATAGCCAAAACGGGCTAAACAGAATCAGAACAGGTTAAAAATATTACAGTAACGTTATGGCTATAGTCAAAAGCGGTCTTATCGTGCGGGTCCAAAGGTCACATTTTTATTTATTATTTATTTATTTATTTATTTTTTATTTATTATTATTTTTCAATAAATGTCATTACTTTGACAGATTTTACACGCAAAATCTGCCACAAATGAAGTTTTTACTGAAAATTGTGACCTTTGGACCCGCGCCATAAGATCGCTTTTGACTATAATTATATTATGTTAATAGATTTTCCTATCTAAAAGTGAAGGGTCATTTTTTCGGTTTTCAGATAATCACATTTTTGATGTGTAAACATCTTACGCGGCGGTATGAGGATAAATCTCGGTAAATGGGGCGAAAATGTGTAAACCGATTGTGACATTATAAGCCGGTGAAGGATTTTTATACAATTTGGCCATTTAAATCGGTTTTAAACGGATTTTAGATGATATAAAAGCATATTTTAAATTAAACGAACCGTCAAAGGTATTATTCAGATGCCCAGACTTTTAAAACAATATTCAGTCATGGCCCTCTTCTATAATTTTACATCTATAAGTTTGTTTTTTTTTAATGGACGGTTGAATTTAAAATGAATTTTCGCTTCAAAATCCAGGACAAATTCGTCTGAAGCCACGGCTATCGTCCTAAAAAAGTCCGAATTTTGTGATTTTTATACAATTCTGTCATTTAAAATCGTTTTAAAACGGATTTTAGATGATAAAAAAGCATATTATTATTTTAAATTAAACGAACTGTCAAAAGTATTATTCAGATGTCCAGACGTTTAAAACAATATTGAGTCATAGCCCTCTTCTAAAATTTGCAAAATTTGGTTATTGACCTTCCCAAATCAAAGGATGTCGGCCCAAGATGAGTAGCTGGTAAAAGAACAAGCTTTGTAGATTTTCGTGTCGAAAGTATGCAGTGAATTAAGTAGAGTGCTTTAGGCGGCCTCAATTCTCCCCCTCCAACTTTTTGCCCCCTCACCCCCTCCGGTGACTTTGAGATAAACTCCGCCCACTTGGTCTTAAGTGTATTCGACCTTGAACGACATTGGTCTAATTTCACCTTGAATGTCCTTGAGATTTTACCTTGAATGTCCTTGAGTTTTTGTTGAAGGTCGCGCATATGACCTTGGGATTGCTCCAAGCATGTACGACCTTGAAGGTCCTTGGGACTGTTTTGTGGTGACTTTTACCTTGAATGACATTGAGGTAATTTGATCTTGAATGTCCTTGAGCTTTTGATGTGTAAACTTCTTACGCGGCGGTATGAGGATAAATCTCGGCAAATGGAAAGTAAATGTGTAAACCGATTCTAGCCGCTAGGACAGTACTATATACAATTTTGCCATTTAAAATCGTTTCAAACGGATTTTAGACGATAAAAAAGCATATTATTATTTTAAATTATACGAACTGTCAAAAGTATTATTCAGATGCCCAGACGCTTAAAGCGGTAAAATTTGAAAAAGCTGGTTATTGATTGTCCCAAATCAAAGGATGTCGGCCCAAGATTATAAGGTAAATATCCTGTGCTCATATGTTGATGTTATTCCTGGTGGCATTAGATTTTCGTGTCGAATTTGTGCAGTGAATTAATCCGCTCCGAAGCTGCCCGTACGTATTATTAAAGAATCCTAACTAATATTATAAATGCGAATGTTTTTGTTTTTATTCTATGAACATGCTAAAATGCACAGGTAAGGACCATAGCACGTTGAAAAGCTTTTTAAGATCCTTTACACAAATAATGCACTATGTAAAAATCGACCTCTCCTATTGGTTGATCCATCTCGTATTACAATATGTCTTCGTGATGCAAACGATTTCTGTCAAGAGCTCTCGTGGTGTAGAGGTTTATACAGCTGGGTCTCACCTGGACGGCCCGGGTTCAAACCCCGTTACTTTTTTTTATTATTCTTTTTAAGATTATGTTTCTAAACAGTTTTTTCCTTGATTTTGGGTATGTCTTGGGTTAGTTTGGGTTAGCACCTGGTTAGTTTCCTTTCCTTGAGCCCCCGTAGCGAGCGAAGCGAGCAGAAGGCCATGCGGATCGGCCAATAGGAAAGGCCGATTTTTGTATAGTGCACTATTTGTGTAAAGGATCTTATAACGCCGTTTAAACTGCCAGTTCTCGTTCGATCGCTGAAGTTAAGCAACGTCGGGCGTGATTAGTACTTGGATGGGTTACCGCTTGGGTACCTCCGATAACGAGTAGTAAACTTAAAGTTTTATTGATGTTTGATGTAAACTTTCGATGCAACTTTCAATATGGTATTTTATGATAAGAAAAACCCCTTATCATCCATGACTCTTTTTTTCCTAGCCTTAATGAATATTTTACTATTTGTTTGTAGTACAATTTTGTTGCTTATTACTAGATTTAGGAATAATTTTGAATATACGTTTTTTTGCATATTTTAGACTAAAATCATGCATATTTATGTGCATAAACTTTATTTTTTAAGTGGATATTTGCCTAAGTTTACTCATTACTATTCCATTATATAGTTATTATAACATATTAATTTACAAAGCAATTGTATCCGCCGCTGGAATTTCCTTCTCTCTTCGCTTACCCCGCGAGGCGCGCCTTAAAACTAAAAATGAGTCACTGACTATTATTTCCGACTTGAACTATAGCTGTGTAGGTGTAGGCAAAAAAAAACGACGAAATTACACCTGCGAGGCCAGAACTACATACTCAGATAGTTTAGATGAGACAATTACTTATTAAGGACTAAAAGATTTAAAAAAAAACAAACAGTATGATAGAGAAATATCCACCAGCTGCCAACTGCAATGTCCTCAGACCATCAAAATTAAATCTCGAAGAGAGTACTAAATCCTGCCAAGACCACTACTGTATCTATTACAGAAACAACTATAGTCCGTGGGATTAGTGCCTTAGCCCCCCTTTCAATAATTTAATTAGCCAACCGTCTGAACTAGAATTATACGTTCAAAATTAGCAGAAATTAAAGGTAAACAGTTCAATAATAGAGTGGGTACAGGATTATAAAATCCCTTTCAATAGGACACCACTCCGGTTAGCAAAGTAGAAGACTACATAGAACGGCAAAAAAATTAATTTCAAAATACGCATTCTTGGGGAAAACTGATCTCTTAAAGATGCATATTTCCTTACCCCTATGCACAGTACCTAGTCGTTTTTTGCAACATACTATACCAATTTAATTGTGTTTCATTTGGTTTATGTACAGCTCCATATCTTTTCATAAAACTGAAACCAGTTGTAAGATATGTAAAATTAAAGGGTATAAAAACTGTACTCTACTTAGACAATTGGCTAGTTATTGGTAATTCAAAAGGGAATTGCTTAAAAGTATAAATAAAATTACATAACCATTTCAAGATTTAGGTTTTATATAAATTCCGAAAAAAGCGTAGTTATTCCCCCGCAACCATGCTCACTTTTGGGGTTTATACAAGAAAAAGGGACCTACTGGCAGAACAGTCTATTATCTTTACCCTGAAAGATACTTACTCACATCTCCTTGCGGAGAGAAACAACCATTGTGGAAGAAAATTTCTCTGGCTGTAGGGAAATTAGGAAGTTTCCTGAGAAATTAAACTGATTATTTTTTATTGCAATCTATAGAACAGGAAAAAAAAAGAAAAAAAAAATATCGATACGTATTTTTTTATTTCCAAAGATGAATATTACAAGAGCTATACCAGTTTTTAGTTTTGTATATATAGATATACTATGCATGGTGTGACGTAACAATTCATGTGTATTATGACGTCATAAGCACATCTCAAGGCGTTGTATCTGCCTCATTTTTTGGCTTAGGGAAAAAAGAAAAAACACGTGTTCACTTATTTTTTATGGGCTATCGAAATCAGCAATAATAATGTAAAATAAAATAAAATTAAAAAAAAAAAAAAATTGATGAAACTTCCTCATTGTCAGGAGAGCTTTTCTATAACAACACGTACCTAATGAAGCGATAAAAGTGATTATGTCTTCATTGACAGATAGCGCCCTCAAACAATACGGAAATACTTACAATAAATAGGAGAATTTATGTTTTCCTAAGCGCCAACAAATATATAATAAAACCGTAAACTTATTCTTGAGCTCCTAAACATTCAATTGTCTTCGGAGTCATCCTACTCAAACAAAAGACAAAGCGGTTATAAAAAGGTTTCTCAATGGAACATTTAACATAAGACCCCCAAAATCAAAATACTCAATTACTTGGGATTCCTACCCAGTTCTACAGCGCTTAAAGAGCATGTACCCTCACGAATTCTTAAGTCTACAAATCTAACTTTAAAGCTAGTATGCTAGTAACACTCTTAATACTAATAACGGCACACAAATCACGGACAACCCGGAAGTAAAAATAAACAATTTTAAATATGAATACATAATTGAAATCAGATTCCCGGATAAAATAAAAGCAAGTGGCTTAAACAGACTTCAACCTAATTTGATATTTTACCTTATTTTACTAATCAACCTGAACTATGTATAGCCACACTATTAGAGACTTACATAGAACGCACAAAAGGAAAAAGGGTGCTACCAGTCAATAAAAGGTGAATAGTTCGTTGTATTAGCAGATACAATCGATCGTACCCTCCACTGTCTGCAATTGCAGTTGCAGCTAGTGAACATACCTATTTTTTTGTTCAAAAACAGAAATTACGGCATTGACAGATACTGTAAATATGCTAATAGATCGTTGCAATTGCAGATGCAATCGATACCACAAGTCAAAACCAAACAAAATGTAATACTCACTCACAAAAAGCCCTATCACCCAGACAGCAGTCAAACCATTAGCAGATGGGTCAAGTTAATACTAAAAGCCAGTAGAATAAACACGGAAATCTTTGGGGCACGCAGCACGCGACACGGGGCAACTTCAGCAGCTCAAATCAAAAGTATTCTCGAAATTTTATAAAAAACTTGGCGTGGGTAATCCCACTGGATTGGCATCTTGTTTATTGAACCATAAATTCTAAGGAATCATATAAATATTAAGCTACAATTATAACTTACTTACCAACTTGTTATCATATTACATAAGAATATTGGTATAGTATTAAAAATAAGTTAAAGGTTAATATCAGTTAAGCGTTAAACATGATATATGTACCTTCATGATGTGTGTTATTAAATCTAATGGTTATAAATTTGAATTTTAGTTTATAAAAAGGGCCTTACAAATTTAGGATTACAGAAAACTCGCAATTTTCAGTTAATGTAGATTACATCGCAAATACTTTAAACATCTACAAAGTGTAATGAGGGATGGCGGAGATGCGAAGGATAATTACAAGATCAATCGACTTACCTGTAAGGAAGATCGATCGGAATTATCCGAGCACCTCCGCCATCCCTCATTACAAACCCACCCAGTCTTTACCTTCTCCCTATCACCCCAAATGCAATGTAATCAAAAATCTCACGAGCCAAAATTGTAATGACGCATCAAGGCGATGAGCTCGAGCGGCTAGCCAGGGTCGGCTGAATCACCATGTTTTTAGATAACTTCTTTAAAAATTGTACCGATTGGGAAAAAGTTGTATACTACAAAGTGTAATGAGGGATGGCGGAGATGCTCGGATAATTCCGATCGATCTTCCTTACAGGTAAGTCGATTGATCTTGTAATTATACTCCGTAGCCTTGATAATCGCTCCTCAGCCTAGCATGTAGCTACTGTATTAGTTTGCCACACTTGCAAGGGAATGTAACGTGGGTTGTACCTTCCTCCTCTGGCAGAAGCTGCAAAAGGTTAGTTTGGGCTAGCATAAGAAACATGAATAAAATAATAATTCTTGTTATTTTTTTATAATAAATACTCATTACAAATACAGAATATAAAATTTGTTTAGAAGATCTAATATCTGGGCATCTCCGTTGACAGACCAATAGTTTATTGGAGTTTTAAAAATGCATCAAAGATTCAGTGAGTACTTCATTTGTATATTCTGACGCCTCAGGAACTAGGTGACTGTTACCTACAATACAGTTCTTCAGTTTGCTGCCACTTTCGATCACGGCGCTGTCACAAACTATACAATTTTCCAGTGCAACCCTAAAACAGATCAATACATTAGCAGAAATCGAGAGAAGTTTGCAGAATGTTTATGAATTCCAGACAATTTCGACTAATATTATGCCTTTATAATAGCAATAAACTCAGAAATAGACATTCTTCCAACAGGATAAATTATGGTAACTAAAGCTAGAAAAAAAAACATATATTTACTTTTCTTTAATTACAACATTGTGCATTACAATACTATTAAACACTCTACTAAAACTGTTAACTGTCGAATTTGTTCCAATAATGCAATTTTTGAAAGAGGTCTTCTCGTTTAGCCTTACACCATCCCATATTATACACTTATCATCAATTTGATTTGACTGTATATTGGCTTTCGGGCTTTTTTTAGGCAATTCTTTACCATCTGCAACCTTATCCCATATATCTTGAATCTAAAATTGAACAATAGAGGATTTAAGTATAGAACAAAGCAGATCTGTTCCAAACTTGGTAACAAAAACTTACAGCAAAAACATGTGTGATTGAAAATTGAGGAGTATCAAGAAATTCTTGAACTTAAATTAAAGCCTAAATAGTAGTTAAATTTTAAAACTACAAGCAATACCTTCCCATTAATAGACCAATATGCAGGCAGAGTATTAACTCGGACACCTATAGATTTTTTTGGTGCAATATAGGCATAACATCTGATTGGATCATCATGATATGTAGATTTCAAATCACCAGTATGATCATTATATGAAGATGCCTCTCTAATAGCCAAGTCAAGTTCGTCTTCCTTGGCAAAACTAAATATGCCATTACTATCCTTTGTGTTCACCACTGACATGTTGGGGTCTACAATTTGTTGAGGTTTGGATAGTTGCTTTTTGACAATGTACGGGATCAGCTCTCCCTTGAGTGACATAAAGTTATCTTCACTCTTCAGATATTGGATTACCCAGTTTTTTAGTACATATACATGAGAGTCAATTAAGGTACTGTACATTTTGATGTTAGTGTGTTTTTTTAAGAGGCTCATTGGTAATGTTACGTCTGACTCAAAATCACTAGCCGAAGCCAGGAATACTAAACGATTTGTTTGTTCATCAATACCAATTAAGTCTCTTTCTGCAATAGAGAAAAGAAATTTATGACAACACAACTATGATACACACTAAAAAGGGATGTTCTAAAAAGATTTTTCTCTATATAGAAAATTATTAACTTTCCCAACATTTTATTTTTATGAAGGTAGTGCATAGCAAGTTCAAAAAATTATAACTCCAAAACAAAAAAGGCAAAATATATTTCTTTAAAACAGCAGAAATAAAAAACTTATCAAGCTGCTTTTACTTGATCAGTTCCAAACTAATACAATACAATGGCATATTAATTCTATCATCTTTTCTCCAGCTTTATACCCAGTCCATATACCTACTGTGAGTTCAATAAATAAATACTTACCTGGTTTGTGTTTGGATTTAGGACCGGGAACTGTAACAGTTTCACCAGGTTGTGAGGGAAACATCAGTGTAGCTACAGAGGCACTGTGTTTCCTAAATATATTTAATACACCTCTGAAGCTTACATCACTTACAACATCACAAGAAACTACCAACACATCTGACTTCAGTTTCTCATGCACTTCTCTCAGTCTTAAACTCTCAGCGGTACCTAAGTCATCCTTATCTTCCAGAATTGACACATAGTCGATTTTAATGTCAATGGAATTATCTTCGATTTCTTTGTCTATTGCACTTTCTATTTCTGCTTTCTGGGTTTCTAATACTACCAATATTACTTCTGTAAATGCATAGGTTAACATTTTCAATTATTAAATTAAGCGATAAGGATATTAAACATAGGTAACAGACATACTTAAGAAAGTTTGAATGTTTCTATATACATATATAACACAAAATTAAAATAGGAAGGTTTCTTGCAAAATTAACTGTGTGAAAGGTATTTGATATTACTCCTTTTATAGTTAATTAAAATTTAAGAGTAATATTTTATCTCTCAGTACCGAGGTCAGTAGATATTGAAAATAGATGCTTTAAAATAAATTCAAAAATTACATTATAGCTTTCTTATCTATCTAGCAGTGGTGTACAACTAGAAGTATAGAATCATTGCCTACCCTAGCACAGCTTGCCAGTATACCAATTCGGGTATTCGAACTTCCAGGTGGCTGTGTGGTAGTATACATGACAACAAAATGTTCTGTTAGTCATGTTTATTATCTTCAATAGACAAAAATGTGTGGAAGATTCAGACTTAAATAATATCTCTAGTGTGTCAAAAAATATTCAATTATCGTCTTAATAATGTTTATCTTTTTAAATGTTTATCTACCCTACTGTAACTAGCATTGTACGCCACTGCATCTAGACATGAAACCAAGAACTTAAGTAGGGTAAAGGCTGATTTATAGTTGCAGTAACGTATGACTTAAGAAGTAACCGTAGCCGTAAACTTAAACAGTAGTGAAGCACCCATTTATAGTTGACGTAAGAAAATTAACGTGTTACCGATTTTAGGTTATGTTTTTTGTTTATTTATTTTAAGGGATATAATTATAACTTAAAAATATTTTACTTTTAAGATGGATGATGTTATTTTAACTAGGGCAGCAGTATTATGTGTTTTTTTTTTTGCTACTAAAAAACTATCCCGAAAAATATTATACAAAACCCGACCAATTACAATTAATAGAAATGCCGATCACGTACGAAGGCCGACGATCTCGTCCGATTCGTTATGCCGTAACGTAAGAAATGAAAATAAACCATTTCTTACTTCTTACTGCATACGGCTTACTGCTTACTGCTAAGTCTTACGGAACTCTAAATGGTTACATTACTGACTGAATGTTTATTTTCCTTACGGCTTACTGTTACTTCTTAAGTGATACGTTACTGCAACTATAAATCAGCCTTAAGCTGGATTTATAGTTTCCGTAAAGTAAGAAGTAAGCAGTAAGCCGTAATCGATAAGAAGTAAAACGTAAGCAGTAACAAACATTTGATTCATAGTTTCCGTAAGAATTTGTTTCCTATTTTTGTCATTTGCCAAATTCAGGTTTATGATAAATATTATGTTCTCCGTCCCCTATCTTTTCCTCCACTTTTTTTGAATCTCTTCAATTATAAAATACCATAAATTTAGAAAACTTTAATAATTATTAACATTCTACCTACCTACATACTACATACCAGTGGAACACATTGCAGAAGCAATTGCCTCACAAGAGTCCCAAGCGTTGCATCTTTTATTAGTATCTATATAATCCTTTAATATAACGAATAATGCTGAATAATGTTTATTAAAATATGGTCTTCTTCGTATTCCGTCAGTAAAAAAATACACAGAGATGAAATGTAAACAAACAAAAATCAAAAATGCCGGCAGCCGACGAGCATGTGTTCAGGTTAAATATCGTATTACGCCTGTGCACTATCGCCGTAAGCCGTAAGAAATGGAATTGAACCATTTCTTACTTCTTACTGCTTATCGCTTACTGCTTACTGATGAACTGTGAATGTCAACGTTACTCGCCATTTGTTTATTTTTCTTACTGCTTATCGTTACTTCTTACTTCTTACTTTACGGAAACTATAAATCCAGCTTTAAGAACTTCCAATTAAAAATGACAAATAAAAACTACTACACACATCTAACTACCTACCTGTGAAACCGGAAACTTGCAACTTATTTAGTGTGTACCAAATAAGCGGTTTGGGGCCCACTGGCAGCAAACACTTTGGTTGACCCGATGTGATTTCTAACATTCGGGATCCTCTCCCAGCTGCTAGGACCACAGCTTGAAATTCGGCTTGTATAGTCATAATTTAGCATGTATTAAGAACTAGAACTGTAAGTTTGTTTACGTGAATAGAAGAGTAAAGAAATCCAAAAACATTTCAAAAATTAAAATTGCTAATGAAATTTAATATCGGAAAGTATTTGGTTAGGGTCATCGAAAAAATAATTGTTCTTTTCTTGTTAATGGCTTTGCTGCAAGGCAATCCGCCAGCACAAGTCGGTAGTGACCAGGATGTTGTCTGGCTCTAAGCCATATCCAGACCACTGAGATTGTCACTAAAAAATTTAATTTTATTGTTGGCTTCAAAAGTACTGTGAGTGAATCTGAGAATATTTCCTCGGTTTATGCTGGCAAGTGGCAATTGCCTCGCAGCGGTGCGGTAAACCAAGCAACTCAACTCAACTATTCCCTCGATGGTTAGGGTTAGGAATGTTAATGAAGTGGTGTCTACATGCTGTTCAACGGGTCGGTAAGACTTTATATTGGATATTGGAGCGACTACTTGTGTCTTATGTCTACACTGTACCAATTCTGCTATGCTTTTCTGGCTTCCGCATGCGCATTTGGCAGCATCCAGTGTTGTTCTAATATTTCACTTCTTGCATGGGTCTTCGCTCGCTCGGGGGCGTAACCAACGAAAACTAACCCAAGGCATGCCCAAAATGAAGAAAAGGAATTGTTTACAAACATAAATATAACTTTAAAAAGGACTTCCGTTTCGTCTTCGGTCGACGGTGCACGTGTCGGGTATCGGCCATTTTGTTCCGGCTTCATATACATATATGTTAGTTTTGGGAATTCATGGTGAACGTTCAGGGACCGGGTAGGTTCCTCCCCGAATAAGGTACGGGCGTCCACCCGGGGATAGGCCCGCGCAAGCATCAGATTTATATGTTTGTGGTCGTCCAGCCGGTGGTCGAACCTTAAAACAAGCCGTGCGTGTAACAGTCTGAGCCACCAGGAGTACATACGCGATATACTGGAGGCTCAGAAAATAGTATCTCTGTCCATCAGGTGTAACTTATTTGGGATGGGTCGCCCCAGCTCTAACTAAGGCGGATAGAGGTCTTTTCTGGCTGAATTTTCCCACGAAAAAGGCCAATAGAGAGTTTACTACTACTATAACCTTAAAAAAAAATAAAAAACATGTCTTGCCACAGGAATCTAACCCAGGGCGCCGTATTACAAAACCACTATACCACTAGACTGTGGAAGGAATTTACTGGACCGTAAAGCGTAAAGACACAGGGGTAGTTTTGATACGCATTTTAAAATCCTTTACACTTTACAGTCATACGCCACTATGCTATATTAGTCGTTTCTGATTGGTGGATTAACGTCACTTTCACTTTATCTACGGTCGAGTCAGTTTATTCTACTAGGTCCAAATGGTCTAGTGGTCAGATTCTGTGTTTGGAACGTGGACGTCCCGCGTGTTCAATTCCTGTCCAGAGCAATACATACACCAGCGCCTTTAGACAGCGGTCTGATTTGAACTTTTCTGGTAACTTTCGGCGACTAGCCAAATGTCGGTAATAATTAAGTTATTTCGCATGGCCCTCCGCTCGCTTCGCTCGCTACGGGGCTCAACAAAGAAGAACTAACCAAAACTAACCCGACATACCCAAAATCAAGAAAAAAAACTTTAGAAACATCCTAAAAAAGAATTAAAGGTATATTTTTAATCTTGGCACTGATGAAGATCGAACCAGCAACCTTCGCATCACAAACACACTATCTATCCATTGACTTATCAGACGGTTGTAAGCGATCCAGTGTACCGCGAACACATGGTTAATTCTGCCGATTCGGCCAACGTCGGATCGCGTCGTTTAACCAAACAGAATGATGATGATGATGCTAGACCCTCTTTACAGAGGGTTGAATGGCGCTGCTACGAGGCAATTTGCCAGCACACCCTTCGCCTGGCGCTTAGGGAGCGGTAGAGCTACCCTTCTACATCCGTTACACGTTAGTCCAGTTTGAAGGGCCTTGTATTCGGTGGGAAAGACCAGAAAGACGGGCCTGTGCCCCTGGTGATTCCCGAGCTTTATACAGCTATAAGCTAATGAAATGCACAACTGAGTTTCTATGCAAGGAGGCTTCGCACACTGTAGGTATAACCACTTTCTGTCAGAGACTTCAAATCCCCGTAGGGAACACCCCCGACCGCCCTCAGGCCACGCTACTACGCACGGAAATTCCCTGAAGTCCTAGTAGGAATCACCCCACACTACACGACCCACCCCTTACACTGTCCAGCCGGCACGACTTTCCAGACACCCCCCGAAGGATTGGAACACGTTATCTAAGCAAACAGCTTCCACTTCCCGTGCCGAATTCTGTAATCCGTTTCCAACGTGTTCGTCCTTCGACGGCTGGACCGGAAGTGAACCAAACAGAAAAGGTTAAAACCGATCGCTCTCAGAAGACGCTTCTAATACATACACATTTCCTTTATTTTTTTGAGGATATGTTAGTTTCTCTTTGTAAATTTGGGTTAGTTTCAGTTAGTTTTGTCTAGTTGCGCCCCGGAGCTAGCGAAGCGAGCGGATGGTCATGCGTTAAGGGTTAACAGTACTCTAAAATGATGTTAACCCACCAATCAGAAGCGGTTAATATAGTGTAGTGGCGTAGAACTGTAAAGGATCGTATTATGCTTCTGATACATTCGGCATCATCCGTATTCTGCGCATGAGGAAGACCGAAAGCCAAAGTACAATTGGTACACTCTAGACACAAGCAGGGCGGCTGCGATGTAAAGTGTGAGACAAGCCACTTCTGAATATTCTGGTAGTAAATCCTCCAGTGTTGCCATGCATGAACGGATGAATTATAAACGCTAGAAGGTGGTACATGCAAGTAGACCACCAGTCTGGACCCATTGTGCGCCCACTTACACACCAATTCAGCTCGGCCTCTCAAGTGGAGGCACACAAGCTCCTCGGCTGAATCTTCCTTACGCCCACCAGCCTTGGATCCTATTCAAAAATATGAGTGAACGATTCTTCGTCCCCCTGAATCAGGTCTTATTTCCCTTCCGGAAGTCACATGACTTCTGTTCAGTAGCCCTGACAGTCAGTGGCCTTGGCACTATCGCTTTGACCACTAGCATCGACCGGGGGAGTAATGACTTCAGCGGCCATTCTCGGTTTATTCTGTTTTTTTGTTAAACTTGCGCTGGGTCCCTGGAAGGTTCCTAGCATTTGTCCCACCTAGACTACAACTGAGGCTCCAGAGCGTTCCACGGGTTGCAGAGGAGTCGCCTTAAAAATGTTCCCAGTGAACTCCTAACTCGCTCACAACCGAAGTCCCCCCGTGCTGACCTATCATCAGGAACTTTCGCTTACCCATATCATGGCCTGTTTTTTTTTTATATATACAATGCTTGTGACCATCGAGATCAGCGAGGATTTCTACTATCTTGATTTTCGATGCTTACCACCAATTGCACGCGATTTACTACCACTGACACCATCACAGAGAGCGGTGGTGTAACGAATCACGGTCAACTAAATTACAATTACATGCCAGTTTCTTGACCGCAACTTACGACGGACGGATGAATCATTCTACATAAAATGAAGTTATCATTATTTTACTTCTCAAGTCATAAATGTGCTGTTCTGTTTTTATGGTGGCCTGTCACCATTCGGCGGATTAGCATACGTCAGCACAGTACATCCACCCCTCAGTTCCGTTTTAATGAGCGGAGCGAGGGAAAACGCATGGCTCTCCGCTGGCTTCGGGGGCGCACCCAAATAAAACTAAGCCAAAGTATTCCCAAAAGCAGTTTCGGCCTAGCAAAAAAGCAACTGGGACTGTTTTACATTTTTCAAATTCTGCCACTTTTGTGCGTTCCTATTGGGTTGGGCGCAAGGAGCAGAGCCAAGACGAAGAAGAGAAGAAGAGCACATCAATAACAAAACATAACCACGTGCTTTTCGTTTTATTTTGATTATGATTGATTATTTACTGAAATTTGTGTTTTGTGGTGTGTTTACTGTTCTTATTTAATTTATAATTGCACTTTAAACCAGAAAACAAGGTAGGGTATTTTAGAATAAATAATAGTAACTCTTCTCAGTATGTTTTTGGTAATACCTTTAATTATTACTCTACTGTTTATATTTTTTGTTAAAACCCAAAGTAATTAATATTTTAGGCATGGTAGTTAATAGCTATTTATTTAACCAGTTGAGAAAAGCAGGAAATTAGTGTTCCCAACGTGTTGCATACAAGAATTTTACCAGTTTTGACCTATAAACTATAATAATAATAGAAGGTTTTAGTATTTTATCGTATTTTATAAAGTCTATCTTTCTCTACAAAATCAACTGATAGTGTGCAGGTGACAGGTACAGTGACAAGAAACTACTATTAATAATTACTCATTTTTAAGTGCGATTAAAATGGACAAATGGGGGAACCTTGGGGGGAACTGTCTTGTATGCAGATGACACAAACCTCTTGCTTAGAAACCTAGATGAGGATTAACTTTCAAATAATGGCAGCGAAGCATGTAATGATATTGGTATCTATTGTCGCAATAATGGTCTGGTTCTGAATGGTGATAAAACGGTTTTTGTGCATTTCTATCAAAAGAATGTTTCTGTGGATCATAGTTTGTTGATTTGACTTGGTGGGAAATCTGTTACTGAAAGACCAACCACCAAGTTTCTCGGCTTATACTTGGATCAAAAGCTTACTTGGGAATGCCACATTGATGCGGTCTGTACTAAATAAACTTGGATCATTGTGTTTTATTATAAGACAGATTAGAGGTTCAGTCAGTATGGGGGTGCTCAGGACTGTTTATCATGGACTGGTACAGGCAACTCTGCAATATGGCCTGATGTTCTCGGGGCATTTTAACAATGCATTTATAGCACAAAAGAAAATACTGTGGAGGTGCATGGTGGCAATTTCTCCTGATGCTTCCTGCAGAAATATCTTTAGAGAGCATGGTATTCTCACATTACTGGGTCTCTACATATTGCAATTGGTTGATTACATCCTTAAGGAGGATTTAGAGAGGAATTGTGATGTTCACCAGCATAATACCCGAAATGCTGAAGAGCTTAGAGTGCGTTTCTCTAGACTCACAGTAGGACAAAATTCCCCCTTGTATATGGGCACAAAATGCTTAAACAAAGTAAAAGCTATCCTGGGTAAAGATGTCAACCCGAAGCTGCTCAAATCAAAAATCAGAAGGATCCTCTTGGATAATATTTTTTATTCAATGCAAGAGTTTTTTGATTTCCAAATTTAGTGATACTGCCACTGCTCAACTTTTAACGTTTGCTAAAAGCTAATTTTTGAGACAAATTTGTCTGTTCTTATTTAGTTTTAAGTTTTAGACTGTTATTTCATGTGTGTATGTTAGTTATTTTATGGCTTTGTATGCATTCTATTAGTAATTCTCATGGCAATACTGTACATGCCTTTATTATTAGTACATTTTTATCGCTTAGTAGTATAGTATAATTACTTGTTTATAATCATTCTAGAATAGATCGATTTTATTGACTAGACTTACAAAATTGCTTGTAAAGTTTTTATGTCATAATATATTGATTGATTGATTGATTGAATTTCGACAGCAATATTCCTAGTGACGTCGAGAACTTTGGTTTAAATGTACTTGATTCCTGAACTCCAACAACTCCAAGGAGAAAAGTTCAAATCATCATCCAGTGAGAAAAATGTACCTGCTTACATATGCTAAATGATAATATTTTGCTAGGCTATTTTAAAAAAGAAAATAAACTGAAGTCATCAACAATGGAGTATGTATTCAATATTACAAAGCCAAATTTCATTGAAAGAAAATATTGGCATAAAGAAATATTTACAACTCGTAGCTGTTTTGGAATAACAAAGTGATGGATGTGATGTAAAACTAGCTCTTCTTTCACAATCTAAGTTAATATAGCTATTTTTCTTCTAATTGAAGGTTGCTGCGATTAGCGGAGATTACGGAAAATGCGAGCTTACATATTTGAAGCTTCAAGATTTAAACAATGCAGGATCTTTTTCCAAATAAGAACACCAAGATCAAAATCGTCAAGAAATTTGATGTCACTTCTGATCATAGGCATATAATTAGTTATATGTGTATGCTTCTGATAACCTGGGGGATATTGGTTACTATCATTAGAAGCTTAGGCATAATTTTTAAAGCAGAACAGATGTTTTATTAAATATGGAAACACAAAGTGCTATAAGCAACTCATTAGTATTAACACAATTGGTGGAATTTCAAAGGTCATTGGATTTTTTCTCTGCTTCCTAATCCATCCCTATACATTGAACATGAATTAAGAAGGTTTTCCGTTTCTGGAGGAATTAGGAGCATATATATTAAGAGTCAAGCAACACGGAGGATGGAAATTCAGTCCAGAGGAGTATGTGGAAAATTCAGTAGATAAAAACACCTATAAGTATATTGGGAGAAATATCTATTGAAGTAAAAATATATATATTACCTTCAGAAGTGACTAAATCATTTTATGACCTTACAAGAATTCACAAATGTAACTCTTATGAAACTTTTGAAAGAGGTTCAGGAATATTTCACCAGATCCAGAAATAATATAATAATGCCCCAATCCTCTGGTTTGCTGGAATATAATTCTCTTTTCTGTTTAGGCAAATCCCTCTATAATAAAATTCTGGGCAAAATAAGAGAGTTACCACTTGTTTGTTTCAACAGAATTATTGTTATTATTTTTAGTAAAAAATGCTCACTATTCTATAAGAGAATTTATAGAAAACCCAGATCTAAAAAATTTACATTTATAAAGAAACACTATCATGTTAATTAGCATGGGTTAGGTTAGTTTTAAGCGAGGGGCCAACCGCTGATGGTATTTTGGTGTACACTAGCTTGGTATTTTTGGAATTATTTCGGTATTTTTTGGTAATATTAGGTATTATCTGGTAATATTTGGTATTATCTGGTAATATTTGGTATTATATGGTAATATTTGGTATTATCTGGTAATATTTGGTATTATATGGTATTTTGTCTGGTATTATTGGTATTTTGAGTGGTATTTTATGGTATTTCTTGTACAATTATCTAATATGAGCATGCGCAATAACTATGCATAATTCACAAGGCACATGTCGCAACGTCGCAATTACCTGTTCGATGTCCTAAACAGTGTTGCCAAATGCCCGATAATTATCGGAATCTACCATAATTTTTGCTTGATCCTGATAATCGATAACTGCCCACTATCCAATGCTTAATTTTAAAAAGTAATATATACAAGAAGCCATATTCGGAAAAAAAAAACAACGGTAATAATTTATTTATTTATTTTAATACACTTTACAAACACCATATGCATGGTTATTACATATAAAGGAACTAGAAAAAAAAACAGGCTAAAGCAACAATTGATTAACAGATCACAACAAGAAAAATAAAATAACAGCCATTTACGCCTATGCATCAGCCTGCAGCATCTAGCAACAATCTTCGAACCACACTGATGGATGTGTTGAACATATCGAAGCTTACATCACCCGCGCACAAAGCGTTGCATCTTTGCAGCATGGTATTAATTGGGGAAATGTCATTCACACGAGTATAAAACAATTCAGTCTTTAAAATTCTTAAATGTACTTTAGGGACTCTAAAATTGATAAAATTAACAATATCACAGTTTTCATATTTTAGATTATTCAATATTAAATATATAAATATTATTGCTTGTAAGTCGCGTCTATGCTCAAGTGTTTGATAAGAAAAACTCTCCAACATAGACTTGTACGAAACCATATATGGGTAAGTACCATATTCCCTTAGATGCAAGTATCGAAGAAACCTTCTCTGAACTTTTTCCACTATGTTAACATTTGTGGCTGCATTAGGCATCCAGACTGTAGAGGCGTATTCTACGTGCGGACGAACCAATGCATTATAAAGCTTACTGATTGTAGATGTTTTAAAAGAACCGCAGTTTCTAATCAGGAACCCCAGAGATCTATAAGCCTTATTTGTGCAATATTCAAGATGATCATTAAATTTTAAGTTGCACTGGAAAAGTACTCCGAGATCCTTCACCCTTGTCTTACGTTCCAAATATTTGCTATTGATGTGATAATTATTGACTAATGGGTGAACCTTCCTGGTATACGACATGGTAGAACATTTTTCAACATTTAGAGACATCCCATTTAGATCAAACCAAGCCGATACACTGTTCAAATCATGCTGTAGTTGAGTAGAGTCTTCATTGGAATATACAGTTTTGTATAGTTTAAAATCGTCGGCATAAAGAAGGCTCATAGATTCTCTTGCGACGGAAGGTAAGTCATTAATATGAATGACAAAAAGTAAGGGCCCCAGTATACTACCTTGTGGCACTCCAGACGTGCTTACAAACCGTTCAGAAAAACTTTCCCCGACCTTCACCGACTGAAGCCGTTGTCTCAAATAAGACTCTATGAACAAGTATGACTGTTTAGAAAAACCCTGATCTACAAGTTTGTTAAGAAGTATCTTGTGATTAACTCTGTCAAAAGCCTTGGCACAGTCGGTGTAGATGACATCCAGTTGACCATCGCCCTCAATTGCCTCAGCAGCATGCTCAGCAAAAACACACAGATTGCTAATAGTTGATCTACCTTTCAAGAATCCATGCTGGGCATTGGAGATTGTAGGTCCAATCCAGTCGTAAACAGCATTGTGAATTATTTTTTCAAAAATTTTTGCTACGGTGTTGATTAAACTAATGGGTCTATAATTAGATATATCGTTTATTTTTCCATTTTTAAAAACTGGTGTTATGACAGATGTCTTAAAACTCTCTGGAAATAGGCTATTTTTGATAGAAAGATTAAAAATATGACATAACGGAAGTGCCAGCTGTTCTGCACAACCTTTATAGATGTAACTAGGTATACCATCAACACCCGTTGATTTTTTAGGTTTAAGATCTTTTATACTATTTATTATTTCGTTTACGGTAATCGACTGGAAGTCAAATAATAATAATAATAATAATAATAATAATAATAATAATAATAATAAGCTCTTTATTTCCAACAGGCAAACGCCCAATTACAGAAAATTCACATACAAATTAAGAGCAAGTAATTCACAAAAATATTGTTATACAAAGAAAAATAATAAAAGATAAAATAATTAAGAGTTATAATTAAAATAAACTAGCAAATTAAACTAAGACTAAATATAAAGAATGTAGAGGAACCTTGAGAGGAACGAAACGGATCAAGAACTTTACGAATAACGCAAAGTAAGTTAGGGAAACTAAGAAAAAAACAAAATAATCCAAAATAAGAAGTGACAAAGAAGAAAGAAATGAAAACAAGGGAAATACAGATGAAAAATGAAGATGAAGAATGCGGAGATACAGTTAAAGTGGGAAACCCGAGGAGAAACCAGACGCCTCACGCAGATGTTTCAGCGTTAGACAGGCTGCTGGTCTGTATATGAGAGGCGTTTGATACAAGATTAAAATTTTTGCACATGTTGTGAATGGGGCACTGGTATAGAACATTAGATCTCGCCAATCTCAGACTGAACGCGGGTTGTTGTCTAGCTGCTAAACGCTGTACATGAAATGTTATACTTTCCAAAAGAAAGGGACAATCGATCACATCATGGAGAAACTTATAAAGGAATATCAGCGATTGTGAGTATCTGCGCGCAGACAGCGACAGTTTCCTGAATCTAGACAACAAAAGGTTACGATCAAACCCTCGGTCTGGGTAAATATCGTCCTCTCTGAACATAAGATATGTGAGAAATCGCCTCTGCACAGCCTCCAACCAATCAATGTGGCAATCATACCACGGACACCATACAAGTGACCCATAATCCACTCTTGGTCTAACGAAGGAGTAATAAAGCAGTTTGATAACAAAGATGTTGGTAAAATTTCTGCAGGATAATCTTGAATATTTTGGAGAAGTTACATGGATATAGGACGATAATTCTCAATAACTATTAGATCGCCCTTCTTATGCATGGGACAGACTATTGCAACCTCGATTGCAACCTTCCAGGTTTCGGGAAACATGCCCAGTTCCAGGATCAGATTGAAGATATGACACTGGGGCTCGCACAAAACGATGGAACAGTCTCTAACAATGAAGTGGGATGCCGTCTGGGCCAGCGTGATCTTGTTTTAAAGTTATTTGCTTGCTACAACTATATAATCAGTAGTTATTGGCGGAACGTCGATGATATCGGAATACTGCATTAACGGATCAATATTTGCAGGCTGGTGGGAATCTTTGTACACACTTTGAAAATAGTTGGAAAAAGCCGAAACGACACATTGGGGTCCGTGGTAAGAGTGATTAGTGTCTTTCATAGTGGCTGGAATGCGGGATTGAGCTATCTTGCTTTGAATAAAAGACCAGAAGTTTGATGGATCAGAAGTTATGCTTGTTTCGGCATGCCGGATATATTCCCTGTATCTTGTCGAAGCTCGATTTAATTAAGCTGCGCAAAGATTTGTATCTGGAGAGGTAAAATGTAGATTTATAAGTTTTAAAGTCACGATAGGCCTTTTCTTTTTTGAATACGTTGTCAATGAGTTCCTTGGTAAACCATGGAGGAAAGCGCCTACGCCACGGAAGTGCACAGGTAGCGAATATAATATTCATAATCTCATAAAAACTCTGACATGAGTTACCGACATCTGTGCCATTGAGAACAGGCGACCAGTTATTAAGGTGTAGATCATCATTGTTTACAGGAAAGTTGCCTATGTGAGGGAGGGCCGCTTGAAAATTGATCACTAAGGATGGATGATACGGATCTTCATTAACAAGTGGTACGTCGTTTTTTTGCAGGAAAGTTTTAAAGTTGGGAAAAACTAGATCCCAACAGCGGTTGCGTAGCTATATTGTTTGTGGGGGTGGCTAATGTTAGGTGTATTATTTTATTATATTGGCGAAGGTTAAGTATTTCACTGAATCCAGTCAAAAGTCTGTGTTTAGCATTAGCAACGTGTACGTATTTGTTTATATTAATGTTTACATGTTTTGTTTAGAACATTAGTATAATTTTTAACTAAGAAATACCGTTACAAAAATAACAGGACAATAAACAATATAAATTTTATCCACTTTCGATTATTAAGCTGAATTTGTAATTTTTTTTATGGTAGTGACACACACACTAAAGGGAGATCCTATGGCGCTCGACGAGCGGTGTGTTTGTGAAGGTGTTGATTGACACGGTTCTTGAATCGTTGTAGGTTGTAATTAGGGGGAAACAGATGTCCTGGGAGTGAGTTCCACAGTGATGCAGTGCGCCAGACAAAGGTGGTCTTGTAAAGCGATGTTCTAGGTATTTCCAGTTGTACGCCGTACTGGTGCGCTTTTGCCGTCTGTCGTGACTGTCTGACAGGCGTTGCCAGGGGCGGCATGGGGCGGGCCAAATCCTGTGAATATCTGCCGTGAAAGTATCTGTAAAACAGGGACATCTTGGCCACAAGTCTGCGGTGTTCCAGACTATCCAGATTCCGGGTCAACTCCGAGTCGCCTACAAGACGTACAGATCTCTTCTGAATGGAATCCAGCATCCAGCAGCTTTAGGGTGTGCTTTGGTGCGGCACCCCAGATGTTTTAGCAATATTCTAAGCACGGTCTTATTTGCGCTTTGTAGAGCAAGAGCAACTGCTGCGGTGTATACAGTTTTTTGTTGCGAAATAGCACAACAAGCTTCTGGGAGGCTGATTTTGCGATGTTAGCAACGTGGCCATGCCAGGACATATTGCTGTTGACCGAGACACCCAGCAGTCCGATTGACGAAGATGAAAGAATGGTTGATCCTGATGCCATAATGATGTCAGGGCCCGCCGTATTGGCCCTCTTGGTAAACGTGGCTGCTTGGATCTTTGCTGCATTGAACTGGACCAAATTTATGTCGCCCCAAATTTTAACTTTCTCCAGGTCTTGATTAATTGCTGTAATCTGCTCCTGTCTGTGGTGCCAAGTCTCAGTCGCTGGTAAAGGTTTTTCTGATCTAAATTGGGAGACAAGGGTACTCTCATCTGCAAAACTGTAAACAGGATTTTTCGTTTCGGTCAGCAGGTCGTTAATATAGATGAGGAACAGAGTTGGTGAAAGAATTGCGCCCAGATGCACGCCCGCGTAATTAAATTATTTAGGTATTATTAGGTAATATTTGGTATTTTTTGGTATTTTTTGATATTATTTGGTATTATTTGGTATTATTTGGTATTTTTTGGTATTTTTAGGTATTATTTGGTATTATTTGGCAATTTTTAGGATATTTGGTATTTTTTTTATATAATATTGGTATTTTCTGGTATTATTTGTCAAATATGGTATTTTAGTGTACAAATTCTAATCAGCGGTTAACCCCTCGGTTTTAAGTATTATTATAAGAGATATTGTATAGCATACTATTGCCTTTCAATAAATAAGTTGATTGATTGAGTGATTGTTTGATTGATATTGTAGACTTAAATCTTCTACTGGCAAAATATTAAAACCATTTCAGTTCAGCCTTGTCAGCCCTGTGGCTCACCACACCCACAGTTTTTGAAGACGACCCAGAAACAACGACTTCCTGAATGCGATTCGATATGTAGGATTCTAGGCATATCTAGTCAGCTCTGACAACATTATTCCATGATCTACACAATCAAAAGCTTTGGATAGATCACAAATCACCGCCGATGCAACCTCCCCTGAATTTATAGACAGATACATACTTTCCAGAAACCAAAAGTGGCATCATCTTTCAGCCTGAAAATCAAACTTATTGACAGTTAATGCTTGACAATTCTGCCCTTGTAAATAATATACTTATTCTATTTAATTCGTAATTTTATCTATGTTGGAGTTTGGAACCTTCGTCAAAATGCACTAAAACGGAGTTTTATCCACAATACTGAAGCAAGAATTATTGGACTCGACGCGCGTTTCGCTAACCATGTTAGCATCAATAGTAGATGTTTAAAACTCTCATCATCTCCTGATGGTTAGCGAAACGGGCGTAGAGGCAATAATTCTGTTTTTGTAATGTAATTTTATAACTTTTGGATCCTATACATAAAAGATCCTCTCCTGCCCCAATTGATCTTTGGCTTTGAATTTGATCTAAAAAAGCTAGAGATATGGTTTTTCAGATCAAAATCAAAACAACTTTTTTGAAATAAGAACTCTCTGTTTCGTCCCTCTGCTCTATAGTCTAAGGTTTCGTCTATAAATTTGTATCATTGTCACAAGAGGAGTAATCTGTGCCATTGTTTACTTCTTTGCCTACCTAGATATAGAATTTAATTAGGCAACTATTGACTATCAAAGCAATAATGATTATTATTATCAGCCTTGCGAAGGATATATTTGTTTATATAAGATAGAGATATTCTTAAGTCGCAATTACAACAGACAATTTTCTTTGTTGATTGTGATTTCAGTCATACGAAATATTTCTACAATAATGGGAATCTATTGACTAGTGACACATAATTCTATTTTGATAAATACCTACTATTTTGTATAGAGTGATGTTAATATTACATATTTTCATGAGGAATAGAAATAGGATGAAGGGGATTTATGTTTTATGTTAACTCATTATTTGATTGGAAATTAAAATATAGATCTAGAAAATATCATTCCTTAAAAAAAACGTTTCAGCCTGATATAAATTGTTTTCCAAAAAATCTGATAGTTGTCACATTAAAATTTATATCCCAAATCATATAATATATACCCAAATCTGTTTTATTTTTAATCATGCATCCAAAACTGAGTTTGCGGTCAAACATAATTATTTCCAAAACGTGGAATGAGACATTTTGATTTATTCTTGATAGCTGAAATGACAAAATGTTTAGATCATCAGTGCCAAAGAAGGTGAACACTACCTATGGGGGCCAGATACGATGCTAGCCACCCATATCCCTCGATACTCGTCTAATGCCATTAAAATATCCCTAAAAATGATCCACTCTCATATTACATAATAGAAAGTTCTAAAAAGCTGCCATGTTCGTTATTGTTGTAGAATGCTCATTGAAAAAGTAGAAAATTCTAAATACTACTTCGTCATTTACTAGATTAAGGTACTCAAATATTTTAAGTATAATTGTCAGTACCGTGATATGTATGCACTATTTTAAAATCCTAATAAACATATTTAGAACAATTATGTATTTTTTTTCTTAAGGCAATCAAACAAAGCCATTAACTTATCCAACGTTTTATCGACTGATAAGACCCTCGTGTGGAGCACTTAGTACTTACCTAAGATTTCATACATTTGAACCACAGTGTATTATTCTTTATTTGAACAGATAAAAACCAGCTTATTGCTTTCAAAGCTATCAGTCGAAAAATAGATGTGGTGAACTTGAAACTGTTTATAATTTATTGCCGTCGATTTAGCTGAAATATCAAAGTAGAAGGTCGCCTAGGTTTAAAAGGAGCTTAAGTTTTACAGTTTTAAAATTAGGATTCAAGTTTCATCCTGTTGCCGTCACAGATCCAAGTTACCGTCAACTACAAATGGCTGATCCTGGGGAATGTGAAACGTGTTCTTTAGCTAACTCAACGCTCGGTTCTCAAGCAGCAGTCTCAGTTCTAAAATATCCCCAGTTTCCCATAGTGCATCTACTGATGAAAGAACTGAACTTTTGCGCTCACGATCCTATCTTCGTACCCCCATGGTAGCCCGGAAGCTATCAAAAGACTTTTTATACGAGCGCGTTTTTATTGATTTGCCAAAGGCTTCTGACGGCGTGAACTGTCCCACCGTATGAGAATGGGATAAGAGTGCCTGAATGATGGGTTAAGGTCGACCGCTGCCTTGCCTAATTTAGTTTAATTTATTTAACGAGGACTTTAAGGACCTAAAACTTTTTACTAGCTAAACCAAGTGGTAATATCTTTTCAAAATGCCGATACTTCCTTTACAGAGGTCTTACAAGTACATAATGTACGCTACGAAACAGCCATCGCTGAGGATCAATCAAGCTGACTTGAAATGCAAAAAAGGTTGTGGATTTTATGGGAATGCAGACTGGAATGGTGAGTATCTTAATTTTTTATTATGTTATTCATATGGTACAGATTTGATAGTTTTGCATGTTTCAATGGAATTAATAGACAATCGACCAGATAGTTAAAAGCATTTTTCAAGTACCTAAATTGTTTACATACGAACATAAAATTCGAGAATAAACAACCTGACTGCACATCCTATAAGCAAAGTGCGGTGGGGCCTCATCCTCATTATTTATCCCATTGTTCCTCATTATTTGATTCAGCAACTCAAAAAATAACGTGTTCTGTAGTATTGTGGAGGTTTTTCTATAAAATTTTTACCCTTAACTCCACCTCAGGCTTAACTAAGATAAGATTGTGAGCACATTCATAAGTCTTTATATTTGATTCCCTCACAAATAAATTTATGCATTTAAAAGTCCTGAATATCAAATCAAATATGCTTTATTGTTTAAACCTTACATATGTCATTAACAAAGCGGTTCTTAGTTTAATACTTAACCTAGTTAGAGAAAGGAAAAAAAGTCAATGAAAATATAAAACTTCACATAATATAAGACATAAATAAACACAAAATCAAACTTACACCTATCATATTATATATATAAAAAATAAAACATGAGAAAGTCAGCATAAGTTAAATTTGATAAACATACAAATAATACAAGTAAGATGAAAAAAGTTTACAATACAAAAGAGAGTCTGCAAAGTACTCATTCAGGGAGTAGTATTCAATGAGAACCTTCTTTACCCTTCGTTTAAATTCAGAAAGGCATGTAGACCCCCCTTGCACTTTGTTGAAGGTGATTAAATATATGAATACCCTCATAAAATATAGACTTCCTGGTCAAGTTAGAAGATGGTTGGGGAAGTCTAAGTATATTTTGACTCTTGCTTGGGTACCACTACGTTCCCATGCCACCTAGAGAGAGTTTGCAAAGTACTAATTTAGGGAGTAGTATGCCTTTTCAATGAGATCCTTCGTTACCCTTCTTTTAACTTCAGAAAGGCATGTAGACTCGCTTGCGCTTTGAGGAAGGTGATTAAACATATGAATACCCTAGTAAAATATAGACTTTCTTGTCAAGCTGGTTGGGGGAAAGTCTAAGTATATTGTAAACGATTAGTTTTTAGTAACACGTTTTATTTCGCCCATACACCTTCGCCAGTACAGTTATCATAATTACATAACGTCATGTGTCGACTCTGCTATCGTACAATAACTATATCTACGCCTTATTTCTAGTCTTTCTATATACTCCGTATTATATAACACCGATTCGATTCTACTGCTGCGCCATTCGTTTTCCAGGGTTGTCACGTCCTCGCCTATTTGAACGTCGCACGTCGCATCTCCAAAATTTGCTTGTTACATTCGGCCATCCTGCAACAATTAATGCCCTCATTAATTTAACTCGCCAGTAAATCAACCAGATCTTATCGATCTGTGCATTCGCCATAACACCAAATCGCCTACCCTAAAGGTTTCGCCTGTGGTTGCAACCTTGCGCCTTTTATCGAATATCACCTTTCTATTACGCCATGTCAGATTTTCACTCGCGTTTAAATCGCCATAGGTCTCGCCTTTCGCCAACAGAGCATTCGCCATTTGCACCTCGCCAGTCAAACTCACTCGCAGGCACCTTTCAACCTGACCATTCGCACTTTGCACCTAGCCAGTCAGATTCACATGCACCTTTTAACCTGACCATTTGCTTATGATGTTTTACACCTCGCCTCGACAAAAAGTCAGCAAACGCCTTGCTCACAAACGCGCAGTTCGCGCCAGCGGTTGGAAATAATACGCCTTGGGTACCCAAAATTCGCCAAACGCCTCTCTCAATTTGAGAATCGCCTCAGAAGACCGCGAAGTCTTCGTCGCTTTCGCCTGCGCATGATCCTGGATTTCCCTGCCCCTTCATTTCCACAATATCGGTTGATGGACGCCGATATCTGTCAAAAGAGGAAAGAAAGCCAGCATACAAGTCGCCAGGGGAAGAGCAACCAAATGCCCTCGCATTCGCCTGTAAGTCGAGAGGTAGACCGTCAATCAGACACGACAGCGCCTTTGTTCCTGAAAGCCCACACCTTTTGATCAACGCCATTTTATCATGAAAATAATGGGTCATGGTTTCGCCGTCCAATTTAACCCTCGCTATCATCTCCTTGAGCAGCTGAGCAAAGTCATGCACTCTAGGAAACGCCTTTCTAAGAGCCGCCTTCCAGTCTTCCCATGAGAGGTCATATTCATCGAGCCGATTAAACCAGCCCCTTGCTGCGCCTTGCAATTTCGCCTGCATAAAATACGCTCTCTCATAGTTCGACCATTCATGAATATCGCCCAACTGATCAATTTTGCTCAACCACCTGACTACGTTACAGTCCCGGCTATCAGGATCGAAAGGGTCAATAATGTCGCCGCCTGTCCTTGCCCTTGACCCCATATAGCCCGAACTGCAAGCGGAGTCCGCCCTATCGCTACAAGCATGCTCTACTACCGCCTGAGGAACGCGCTCACCTGATTTTTCGCCCTTCTTGTTGCCCTTGGTACCGCCAGTACCAACGGCCGCCCTTTGTTTCGTCGCCTTTACCATTTCGGCCGCCTTTTGCTTCGCCGCCCTTGCCATTTCGGCCGCCACAATCTGCTGGATACTAGTTGAAAGGCGGTTTGGGCCTTTCAACAGCTTATGTACCATAGAGACTGTTTCGTCTTCCATCGCCGAATCGCCTTCGCCGTGGTCACCGTCGCTTTATTCCAACTCGTAATCGAGCTCTAACTCGTCACTTCTGCCTTCCTCCATAGGAAATCACTTGAAAAACGCCTTTTAAACACCAATGCCAATAAACACAGTTAAACTACGCCACATTTTTTACAATAATCACTAATTAATTAGCACACACTTGTTTATTATTATCGTGAATATCTGAAAAATCGCCAAATGTCAATCCACTATCAAGGATAGCAACAAACGCCCGCCTTTTGTTATGAGTTTTTGTGATATCGCCACTCACAAAAAAAGAAGAAGTGGCCACTGTGATTTAACTCGCCGAAATCGCGTATTTGACCGTTCTCCACAACAAATAACACAATACGTAGGTTATGCCGACTTCTGATCTGTAAACGATTAGTTTTTAGTAACAGGTTTTATTTCGCCAGTAGAGTTATCATAATTACATAACGCCATGAGTCGAGTCTGCTATCGTACAATAACTATATCCACTCCTTATTTCTAATGTTTCTATATACTCCGTATTATATAACACCGATTCGATGCTACTGCTGCGCCATTCCTTTTCCAGGGTTGTCACGTCCTCGCCTATTTGAACGTCGCACGTCGCCTCTCCAAAATTTGCTTGTTACAATATTTTGATTCCTGCTTGGGTAACTTGGATTATTCACCACAATTCTATCTCGACTTTTATAGATAAGGCAGGCAGTCTCATGAATATATAGGCAAGGAAGAGTCATTATTTTCTTACGAAGAAATAGAGCGCGATATGAATCAAGAGGTCCAGCCTTAGAAATATACCGGAAAGCTCTTTTTTTAAATAATTAGCAGCATTTATATTAGGTAACTGCATTGCATTTCTCCAGAAAGGTATTCCGTAACGAAGATGCGATTCAAAGAGAGCATAATACACCATCCTGCCAATATCTGAGTCACCCTGATTGCAAAACAGGCAGAAGAAGTTTATTGGCTAGGGTCTTGATATGAGTATCGAACCTGAGATTATTATCTATAATAATGCCAAGAAGTTTTCTTTCAGATGTGCATGCAGTCACTGATATATGCATTAAATTGCCCTTGAAGATATGAGTTTTGATTTGCAGGATTTAAAGTCAACTGATTGGAATCGCACCATAATTTCACTCTCTCAAGATCCTGCAATATGGTTCTATGAAGTAATATAGGATCCTGACAATGCCACAGAATGGATGTATCATCTGCAAAGATGATGAATTGACCACTAATTCGAAACCTTACATCATTGATGTAAAGCAGAAATAAAATAGGAGCCCTGAGATAGACCCCCACCCCCCATCCAATGAATTGATAATCAGATGGCGTAGGCCCTATGATGACACGCTTGCGCCGACATGTAAGGAAAGAAGAAAACCAGGACAAAGTCTGACCTCTAGAGCCATAACGTTCGAGCTTCTGAAGCAGAATAGCAGGGCTGAGGTAGTCAAAAGCCTTTGACAGGTCACAAAAGACAACAGCAGAAGCTCCCCCTCATTCATCTGACTGTATAATAGCTGCAGTATATGATACACAGCATCATTGGCACTGGGTTTGTCCTGGAAGGAAGGAATCAGGTTTGAATAAATAAAGGAAAGCATTTGTGTCTTTACCAGCTTTTCAGTGAGCTTTGATAAAGTGGATAGGAGAGAGATTGGCCTGAATATACCTCAATAATCCTGTTCTGGACCATAACGCACCGTTACATTGTGTTAATGCTCACGATCAGTGTTGATTCAATGAAGCTGGAAGTTAGGTGAGGCTGATTTTTGGCAGAAGTCCAGAACCTTTGGCAAGAGTCTGGAACCTAAGTATGGATCAACCGTCTTTGAAGCCTTGGTTCTGCTTCAGTGTAGTTTACAGGTACTTATTGCCATGTGTTAGTTTGGGTTTTCTCGTGCACCAATTTTAAATGCCGCAATAGATCACGTTGAAACACTGTAAAAAGCTCAGCCTGCGAATGGGTGTTTTAATAATGATTTCAGAACTTCTATTCTTTTTATTTAAATCTATTTCACTGCAAATAAAGAAGCCATTTTTTGGGGTACGTTGTTCCTTTATCATGCTGATTTTTTTTTTAAATTAAGTGTCTGTGTACATACACCCAAGTTGTATAATTAGCTAACTCCGCTGCACAGTTACCCTCTTTACAATTACTCTGATAAGAAAATGCTATAACGGGAATTATACCCAAATTAGGTAGCCTCTTTTATATTTTATTATATTATTAAAATTGTTGCTACGCTGTCTGTGCGGGTTGAGAAGCATGAAATCATATTTGTTTTTATATCAGTTCACCTACTGACCTAATAAGTGCAATATTTGAAAATATAATATAAAATATTTTGACTCTTAGAAGATATTTAGGCAAACAAAGTCGTTGCCACACAGGGAAGGCAAAATCGGAATGTTTATCAATAATATTTTCTTGTTTTCGTGAACACAAGAAGCTCCATTGACGTCTCCCTTATGGCTGGTTAGTGCTTCTCTTAGCCTCCTTTATTGTTTCCCCGATACAGACTTCTGGCTGCAGGACAGTGCTATTAAGTTTAGATCACACATAACTCCTGCAATGCATTTCGAAGTTTCACTTGTGCAAATATCTTTTGTTGTTATTTTACATTTGAAGATTAATGTATAATTGTACACTTTCAGTACCAAGTCCTGATATGAAAGTAATGTAGTGCGTGGGGAGGAGTTTTATTCATTTTGGCTGATGATTTTTCGTCCTCAACCACGTATCCCTATCGGATGTGGATAGAACAAAAGTCCTAATGGAAGACCATCATTTCGGACATAGGTTCAATCTGAGATTATGTCCAGCGGCAGTGTCTTTCTCTTCTATAAAGCTCAATGGTTTAGTTTAGCCTGTATCGTATGTAACCCAAAGTAACTTATAGTTTATTGAATTTTAATTTCTTCTCAGCTGTCTCAGAGTTTAGCAGTTTTTGGTAGTTTGGGTTACTTTTATTATTAGGAGTGGCCATTCTACTGCAGTTGGGCGTTTTGAATATTAGAAGGATTGTATTCCAAAGATACTAGGACTGCAGGTCAAAAATCAATGCATTTTTGTAGCAAAACAAGCTCCCCTATAATCAACAATTTCTGCTGCAGTATTTTCGTGGCGGCCGAGTGCAGTTTCATTGTCATGGCTATCTAGGACGAAAATAAATAAATATTTTGTCAGGAAGTTATCAAGACTTTCCACTTTGATCGAGAAACATCTGCTTATTTTCGCAAGACCATCTTTTCCTTATCGATTGCAATGTTGCAACAATTTTAATTTCTTTGTGCCATGAGCAGTTATCTGTTAATGACCTATTCATGTTTGGTGGCCTTCTTATCGTCGTGAATTCCTGCATTGTTTTTTTTAATGTGCTTCTGCACAATAGATAATCGGGCAACCTATTTTTATAGGAACGGTACCAGTATGTAAGTATCTACATTAGTGCATTGCATATTTGGTCTAATCAGAACCTTATGTCATGCCAAGAAGCTCTTAGTGTCGAAAGGTCACTAACGACATATTATACACAAGTCGAATCATTTGATTTAGATAAAAATCTAGGTATGTAGAGTTGTAATTTATTTTTTGGTCAGTGATTACTGAATTAATCTTGGCATTTTGGTACTAAGTTAGGATTTTTGTGAAACATACCCTTTTAGATTTGCCATGGTAGAATGAGGTTGAGGGAGCAGGCAACCAAACTAGCATGAACCTATATTGATTGACAGCAGATAACACCCAATCCCAATGGCAGGAACCCTCCCCTGCAGCACTCCTTATACCTTAGACACATGATGACCCTAACACACCTTCTCTGGACCGCGAACACTCTAGCAGCGTATGCAGAGTGTCCCCAGCACAAAAGAGCATATAATAAGTGACTCTGCACATAAGCATGGTATACATTCAGTAATACCCCGATTGACATACACTGCTTCAAATTTCGAAGAGTATATATGCTCCTGTTGAGTTTTTTTATGGCCGCCTCACAATGTCCTTCCCATGTCAATTTGGAGTCAAGGGTCACTCCCAAAAAATTAACAAGTAAGGTTTCAGTGTTGTTTAGTGTAAGGCTGAATGAGAGCGTCTGAGTTTTTGCTTCGTTTATGTTGCATTGGCAAGAAACCAATCTCGGACCCGCGACCCAGTGCTATCTACCAAGAGATCAAGCTCCTCCGGATCACGGGCGGAAGTAACAGCAGTAGTATCATCAGCAAATAAAATTATGTCTGAGGTGGGTGATGACATGCTGGAACCTATGTCATTTATACAGGGTGTCCGTAAATAGCGTCGCCAAATTACAGACGGTGATTCTACATAAGAAAGCATGAACATTTTTTCATATAAACATGGGTCCGAAAATGCATAGTTTCCAAGATACAGGGTGTCAAACTTTTTATAAAAAATCAATTTTTTGTTAATGCCTTAAATGTGATTTTATTGATTTTGTTGAAATTTGGCAGGGTTATCTGTAGTAACAAGGGGCTCATTTAGCCTTAATTAGATTAAAAATATAAAGTCCAGTGGCGTCCCGGAGGGCATCATACCGAATAGTATTGACAAGAAAAGTGTGCGCCACTGACTTTTTCAAACACTTTATATTTTTTTCGTATTAAGCAACTAAAAATACAATATTTTTTATACTTGAGTTGTTTTCGTATCTTGCGTCGTTTTCGATAAAAAAAGTAAAAACCGGTTTATTACATTTCCAAACTTTTTGGATAAAATCGATATTTTTATTTATATCTTAAATATGCTTTTACTGATTTTGTTAAAATTTAATAGGGTTATCTGTAGTAACAGGCGGCTCATTTAGCCTTTATTAGATTAAAAATATAATGTCCAGTGGCGTCCCTGGGGGCATCATACCGAATATTATTGACAAAGAAAGGTCCGCCACTGACTCTTTTAAACATTTTATATCTTTTTCGTATTAAGCAACTAAAAATACAACATTTTTGTTTCTTAAATTGTTTTCGTATCTTGCTTCGTTTATGAGAAAAAAATAAAACCAGTTTATTACAGCGTTTGATGTAGAATTTGGTGCTCTAAAGAAATGTAATAAACTGGTTTTTATTTTTTTTTCTCGAAAACGAAGCAAGATACGAAAACAATTCCAGATACAAAATTGTTGTATTTTTAGCTCCTTAATACGAAAAGAATATAAAATGTTAAAAATAATCAGTGGCGCACATTTCTTTGTCAATAATATTCCGTATGATGCCTCCGGGACGCCACTGGACATTATATTTTTAATCTAATTAAGGCTAAATGAGCCGCCTATTACTACAGATAACCCTATTAAATTTCAACAAAATCGGTAAAAGTATATTTAAGATATAAATAAAAGTATCGATTTTATCAAAAAAGTTTGGAAATGTAATAAACCGGTTTTTACTTTTTTTATCGAAAACGAGGCAAGATACGAAAACAACTCAAGAATCAAAAATATTGTATTTTTAGTTGCTTAATCCGAAAAAAATATAAAATGTTTGAAAAAGTCTGCGGCGCACACTTTTTTTGTCAATAATATTCGGTATAATGCCCTCCGGGACGCCACTGGGCTTTAAATTTTTAATCTAATTAAGGCTAAATGAGCCCCTTATTACTACTGATAACCCTGCCAAATTTCAACAAAATCAGTAAAATCATATTTAAGATATTAACAAAAAACTGATTTTTTATAAAAAGTTTGACACCCTGTATCTTGGAAACTATGCATTTTCGGATACATGTTCATATGAAAAAATGTTCATGTTTTCTTACGTAGAATCACCCTCTGTAATTTGGCGATGCTATTTCCGGACACCCTGTATATAAAAGGAACGGCACAAGCCCAATACTGATCCCAGTGGCACGCCACATGAAATTGGAGCCCTATCAGAGAATTTTCCATTGAATGACACATACTGATCCCTACCAATGAGGTAAGATTTTAAGAGCTTCCGGATGAGCAATTCATGAGACACGCAGTCAAAGGCTTTAGTGAGATCGAAAAATAAAGCCTGAGCCAACCTCCTCCTCTCAAAACATTCGCGAACAAATGCAACCAGATGATTAATTGCTGTTGTGATAGATTTATTAGAGCGGAGGCCAAATTGACTTGGATTGAACAGTCTATGGGTTTCCATGTAAGAGCACATCTGTCTCTTGAGGACTGTTTCAAATATTCTACCAAAAAATATTCTACCAAACAATATTCGACCACCCTTTTGAACTGGAACAACACGAGCAATCTTCAGCAAGTCGGGAAAAGTGCAGGATGGTATGCAGGAGTTAATCAATTTTGTCAAAGGATATATTATCAATTCTTTAATGTATTTTAAGATTTTTGTTGTTATTTCGAAGTGATGCTTACTCGAGCTATCTTCAATTTTGACAATGATGTGCCTTATTTCAATTGACTTCTCTGAAAGAAAAACTGTTACTTATATTAGCTACTTTAATAATAACAAGATAATAAAGAGGATCATTGTTATTAGGAGATGGTAAACTTTCTGTTATAATCTGTGCAACATTTGAAAAAAAAAGGTTAAAAAGGTCAGCATCCATATTATGAGCTATCAGAGGCACTGTGATAGGGTTATTATTCCTGATGACATCCCAAACTGCTTTACCTTTATTATTTGCAAAAGCAATATGTTGGTCATTTGCACTAATTTTACTCTTATTAATTTTTTTCCTATAACAGATTCAAAATTTTTTGATTAGTTCATTAGAGACAAAGCTGCAAATTTTCAATGGCTCCGTCTCTGTGTCTTTGATTTTACAGGGAAACAAATGTCACAAGCATCAGAAATGAGGCCGATAAACAAGCCACACCCGGAGTGACTGTTTCATTCAAAAAAGACCAGTCCATGTTTTCGATCATGTTAGCTAACCGTATTAACTCCATATCGGTGATTGGCCTGTAGGTGACCCTAATGTCACCTCCTCGAGATGCTGAGAGAACACAAGACACATTCACCGATATAGCCCTGTGATCAGACATGCCAGGATCGATTACCTGTACACAACATCCATTAAATGTTAAATTTGTGAAGACATTATCAAGGCAGGCTTCTCCTCTCGTACCCTCCGAGACCAGCCGAAAAACACCCAAGGACTCCAAAATATCCACCAAGACACGGGCCTGCATAGACATTGCATGAAAGTGAACATTAAAATAAGCAGTCAACATGATTTCCCTGCTCGCATCGAGAGCCTCGTGAAGTTCCACCAGTCTCTCCACATAGGATGTGAAATTACCATCCGGAGAGCGATACAAAGTGTACACCTGAATGTCCCGTATGAGCAAGCCAGCAAACTCCAAGTCCAACTTATGCGACACAACCACACCATCAAGTGGCAAGGGAAATGTTTTTAAATTATCCTTAACAAAAATCGCCACACCACCATGTCTCCTGGCAGACCTAGAAAAGCCAGACCCCACGGGACAAAAGCCACCAACTTTTATTAAACTTAATTTCTCTTTATTTAGCCAGTGTTCATTCAGACAAAGAATATTGCTCACCCGATCAAGCTCCCTATCAGTTGAAAATTGGCCACATCTCCTTAGTACAGCTGGTTTTGGAGAGCGTCTAAGATTCATAAAATGATTGAATAGTATACCAGATGGCCAGATGTCAAGGTTCAATAGCTGCTCAGCATAGTCAGTAGGAACACCAATTTTGGAAAACTCTTATATTTGTCCTTTCTGGTTAGCAGCTTTTCACATTTGCATGCCCTCAACCCAGTACAACTCTTGATATAAGCAGATATGAACTCCGATGTGGTATCAGTGGTAAAACCAGAGAGGAACAGCCAGGTAAGACCTTTTAGGGTGGAATCAAACTGAGGTGCAACCCGAAGGCCAGGGATGTTCAAGTTAGTTCCTTGTGGAGGTGCTGGTCTGTGCTCGCCAAGATTTCTCCCACTACCCGTTGAATCTAATGGCTTGTTGTCCTGTCTTTGTTGAGGGGAGACTGTAACTTGCTTGGGAGGGGGCAGCATATCATTCTGGGTGTCCAAATTTATAATGTTATTTAGTTTAGCCAAATCCACAGCCTCTCTTACACTTTGTTTTGTTACTCGAGGAGCTGATGTAGTCTATGGCAGCTTGACAAGGAGAAGTGCTCACACCAGCTAACCCCGTGCTAGCGATCGCTTTGTTTTTGTTTGTGGTGGCTTGTTTTCCACAATTTTCATCTGTTGCCTTAACTTGGGTCCGTTTCGAGCTCACATCACAATTTGGTGTTAAGCTCGGTGTTTGGGGCTGACCCCGCAGTTATTCCTTGAGTCCCCGCTGGTCATCAAGGGACTTATTAAGTTTCTTATTAAGGTTTACCTCCATAGTATGATTTAAGGAGGCTTTTAGTGTTTCCATTGACTATTGATGAGTTAAAAGTTTTACTGAGTTCAACAATGGGAATACAGTTTTCACAGGCAAACAGCAGGATACGCTTAGATAACCTTGTTACATGTGCCTCAGATGTTGTGGCCCCCTTACAGAAGTCACAGATTATTTTATACTTTTCATCTTCATCGCTTAAGTTTTTTTTTGCATTTCATGTAGGCCATCCTACTAATAATCGGACTGAAATTGGATTCAGATGGAATATATGATGATACGTTCGGGATCCATATGATGCGCTTACTCTCTAATACTAATAGAATTGTACCATTTCTTGTTTCCGTATAAGGTACCACTTTATACAGCATTAGTATTAAATGGAAGTTCACTCAAGTTGGTGTTTCCTTTTTCCCTCAAAGATTTGCATGGTTCATATTAACCATAATAAATATTTATTATACTCTCAGTCGAGTATAACAGGGTAGAGTTTACCTTTATCAATTATTATGGTCATTCGTATGAGTGGAAGATTTCAAAGAACACGATTCTGTATAATTAGCACGTTTTCCTGAGAAAATTTCACTTTTTATAAGGAGCTTTAAAAATGTAATCAACACACTGTAATTTATGATCATTATGTATACAGTATAGCATATCAACGAGTTCTCACCCAAAGAACAAGATCGTGTAATAAGAAACCAAATAGGTTTTATATTAATTAATGACAGGTTTCGAAATAGTTTCAAGTCAGTAAAAACATATCCAGGAGCTGACATTCACTCTGATCACAACCCTCTGATAGGTCTGATGAAGGTTAGATTGAGGACCGTGAAGAAACCACGAATAAAACGCCATGACCTTACAAAAATTACAGAGACCTCACTACAAAAACCATAGTTCAAGAACAATTGAAAGGAGGATTAAACAAAATACACTTTTCAGCCAACGTGGGCATCCCTAAAAGAGACCATCACCGAAGTGGCAGTAAAGAATCTGATACAGGGTAGACATAGAAAGCAATAGTGGATGACCAGTGAAATTCTTAATCTAATGGACCAACGGAGAGAATACAAACACCGCCATCAACACAGCTATAAAGCTCTTTACAGAAAAATTGGACGTACATGTAGGATAGCCAAGGAAGAGTGGTTAAATGGAAAATGCCAGGGAATTGAAGAACTGCAGAGAAAGCATGACTCTTTTAACCTAGACAAGCAAATCAAGGAGACTCTTGGATCAAACAGAAAACCAAACAATGGATATTTAATCAGGGATGACGGCACAGTTATTACGGAAATGGAAGAAAATTCTTAATCTATTCCACGACGAGAGACCAAGATATACATACCTACGAACATGCATATGAAGGGTCTAGTATCTTAAAGGAAGAATGGTAAAGCTGCGAGACCGGACAATGTTTATGTAGATCTTCTCAAACTAACTGAAGCGAAAAGAGCTATTTAACGTCATATATAGTCCGAAGAAGACAAATGAGAAAGCTCCCCCCGCTAAATGCTATTCACCTTCAACGCTTCAATGATTCTATCATGAACCGAGTTGAACCTTTGATTCGGGATATTGAGAATGACAGCCCCGAGAAGTTACGACAGATCATGAAAATGTCAGTTATATCGTATTATTAGGTAAATGCCAAACGAACACCTAGATAACAGATGGAAACCTTGGATAACAGCAGAAATGAGGGAGTTGGTATTTGAAAGAAGGAGGGGTCAAAGCCCTGTGGTTGGATAATAGCTTGGACCTCAACCGGTATAATCTGCTGAACCGGAACATTCAGACTGCAACAAGTAGAGACAAAAATGCCTATCTGGCGACTATGTGCGAAGAGGCTCAAAACCATGCAGAGACGAATAGCACAAAAGACCTGTTTCAGAAAATTCGAATCATTACCCTTAAGTTTAGGCCACGGCACTGGGTAATAAACGATCAGCAGACTGTCCCGGCTACAGAGGTAGATAAAATAGCTTCCATCAATAGTCCTTATTGTGAAACACTGTATACCGATCCAGGCTCCATTGTCGATGAATTTAACGCTTGTGAAGAGGAGCCGGATATACTTCTGGAAGAAGTTAAGTCTGCAATCAAGAAGCTAAGAGAGGGTAAAGTGATTGGAATCGACCAAATATCGGCGGAAGTTTTAAGGGCTTTGGACGAAAGAGCCCTGAGAATCCTGCATCTCCTCTGCCAAAGGATTTGGAGGGCGGGTAGCTGGCCAAAAGACTGGTGCACAACGTTCTTGTTACCGCTACACAAAGAAGGACCTAAAACTAGATGTGATAATTACCGCCTTATAGCACTTATATCTCACTCTAGTAAAATCATGCTGTACTTGTTGCAAGCGAAATCAAATGCTTTTATTGATCATCAGATTGCGGAAGAGAAGGCTGGTTTTGTCAGGGGACAGATTTTTAATGCAAAACAGCTTACAGAGAAAACTCGGGAATATAGCGTTGGAATGTATCTTTGCTTCATCGACTATGAAAAGGCCTTCGATAATGTTAGGTGGCCGAAACTGTGGAGTACTTTGATTGGGATCGGCGGCGTACCAATCCATGTGATCTTCCTCGTTAAGAGTCTGTACGAGACCTTGGAAGTAGTGGTAAAAATTGAAAACCCCTTTTCCGATAAATGCGATATTCGGAAGGGCGTATGACAAAGTTGCGTTCTGTCGCCATTGCTGTATAAGGTATATGGTGAGATTATAATGCGACAAGTTTTGGAACAGTGCAGTGGAATGGTGGGATTAAGATTGCCGGGAAGAGATTTTCCAACTTTCATTTTGCAGACGGTACAACCTTAAGAGAGAGAGAGAGCTGTTTAAACTCATTCAAAGACTTGAAGTTGTGAATTTAGACTGGTTTAAAAATAAACATTAATAAGACCAAGATTATGATTGTTGATCGCGACAATAAACATAAGAATCAACCGGTAAGAATTTCCGAAGCGTAAGAAAAAATCGGAAAAATCAACGTATTGACCACTTTGATTTTCGTGGCTCTCGTTATATTGCGATCTTTCCATAATTTGGACAATAAAATTGTCTGATGGCGGCCCGAGCAATTTCGATGCGTCGGCGTCGTCGTCTAATTTCATGGTCGCATGAGCCGGGTTCATGCAACATCGCTCCTAGATAGAAGAATTTATCCACCACGGTTTATAGACCGCTTCGAAGAGTACTGTACCAGAGTACCGTACCTTATGCCTGATGAGTCCTGTTTTAAAACTGTTCCTTAAAATAATTCATAAAATGTGAAGAGGTCATTTCTGAGACACAGTTTGGATTTAGAAGTGGTCTTGGAACTAGAGATGCTCTGCAAGTCTTGGCTCAGAGATGCTTAGATATGAATAAGCCTGTCCACATGTGCTTCATAGACTATGAAAAGGCTTATGATAGACTTCAACATGCTAAAACGTTACAACATCAACGAGACATATGGATTATCGCAAACCTTTATTGGAACCAACGCGCTTCATTTAAAATTGAAGATCAAACAACGGAGGATTCGAAGGGGAATTAAACAGGGTTATGTTATTTCACCTCTTTGTTCAATATATATTCTGAATTTACATTATCAGCCAATGACCGTCAAAATATATTAAAAAGATAACCAATCCCTACGTTGTGTTATTATATCTTGCACAATTTTACTTACTCGAAATGCGTCCAACGGTAACAAAATTAGGGAAATTTGAGGGAAAGGTGCGTCATGTAGGTAAATTAAACCACAGATTCCCAATACACCTAATTTATTAGAGAAAACGTGCCGGACTCAGCCTGGAATTCACGAGGGGAAAGAGTACGGTAGAGAAACCTTCGATCTAAATTCCTAAACCGAATTGTGCTGTATAACCTTTATTAATATAATAATTAGTTAAATTAGGTACTGTCTCCCGCGCCACAATTCGTAGTTCCACACTCGTAATAGTACATTTAAAACTGAAGATAGCTCTCCGGCCGAGAATCGAACCCGAATCTTCTGCGTGTTAGACGCGTATGGGATAACCACTACACCACACCGAAGAGGACTGTTAGTTAGCCAGTAGTAGGGGTTCGCGAGACCGAGACCGAGACCTAGCAAGTCTCGGTCTTGGTCTCGAAGAAAAAATTTAGTCTCGGTCTCGGTCTCGGTCTTGTCTCGGTTTGGTCTCGGTCTCGGTTTGAGTAATTAAATAATTTACTGTTTTATTTCGTTAATAACACAAACGTTACTTCGGAATGTTAAGTTAAATGAAACATCTAATAAGTGTCTTTTGTGTATCAGTTCTTGGTGTAGAAGTGATATTAGGGATAAACTTCTTAAATAAATTCACATTTTTTGTTTGCAACAGTAGTTGTTTGGATAATAATAGTTGACTTAAATAGGTATCTACTAATATTTTAATATATTTCATGTTAGTTTCTAAATTGTTGCTTTGATATAAAAATGCTTACCTCTAATGTAGGTAGGTATACAAGTAATAAGGATTTTTAAGTATGTACAGAGAGTCCCAAATTCGAGCCTCATCATTGGGATCTCGGAAACTAGAAGAGATACGAGGTCGGTTAAATGGAGGCAAAGTTGCGCAATTTGATGCTGATCAAAATGCCACCTTAAAAGTTAAATAAAATCATACCAAAAATATGTTTTCTGTCTCTCTCTAACACATGAGGTCTTATGGACAATGCCATTAATATCAATTTTTCGAATAAGTGCGATACATCATTGGTTTTGAGACTTTAAAAGCTCTTAAAATCCGTAATAAAAAATCCAGGACCGTATTTAAAAAAAAAGTTGATGATGGCAGCTCAAAGACGAAACGTCGGTTTGAAAATCTGATAACACCATCTTGTGGAACAGAAAAAGTACCAATGAGAATGTGAAGTTTATTTTGTTATATCTATTCAAATAGAGTCATAAAAAAATCAAAATGAAATCGCGAATATTCGGTTTTTTCCAAGAATCTCCGTAAATGTTCGGAATTTTTAAACTTTTAAGATGGCATTTTGATCGGCATCACTTTGCCTCCATTTTACTGACCTCGTATCTCTTCTAGTTTCCGAGATCCCAATGATGAGGAATTTGGGACACCCTGTTCACATAAAAACTAGGCACCGATTTATGTCAATTTTCTTGTCAAATTCAACGCTTTTTCTTCTTATCTTTTACATTTCTCATCAGTTGTAGCGTAGCAATACAAAGTGATGTAATTTTCAAACCTTCTGTATTATATGGAAAAATTTATTTTCAAACTCTTAAAATTTAACGGTATACAGGGTGTCGCGAAATTAGTGGACGAAATATCAACCATGTATTTATCGGTTAAAAATAACTAAAATTTTTCTTATAAATATATATCGGGAAGGGAGCTAGAGCCTCTTAAAAATGGGCCCCTGAATATGGTTTTCTTTAATTATTTCCGAAACGGTGTAAAATAGAGTTTTAAAATTTTGGGATTCTACTAACTTTAATATTCTGAATTTAAAAATGTAATTAATAATAAAAAATTTAAGTCAGGTGCGAACATTTTAGGGGGTGAATCTAAAAATTAACTTTTTTTGGGATAACTTTTTATATATTTTTTCTTCAAATTTTGAAAATTTTAATTTTTTTTCGCAAAAAAGTGCCTCTTAGTTTGTTTCGCTAGAACGCAGCGTTGTTGAGAAAAACGGATTTTAAAGTATACTGACTGCCAAAAACGGGTGTAAAATGAAGGACATAATTTTTGATATTCCCCAAAAATTGCTTTTGACGTTAAAAAACTTCATATTATTATAAAATAGTAGAAACACTTGTTCAAGAAAAAAGTTATGACAGATTTTCAAAATTTAATAAACTATAGCATTCAATTTACTACTAATTTTTGGACACTCTGTATAGGTATACGGTATAAGTGGATATGTCAAAGGTGGCTATTCATCTTTTAATATACTAATCTGATACGGTTGTACCAGAAGCAGATGCCCAGTTGTTTTAATGGATACGCGATGTTTTATTACCTTGTAGATATTACGAAAAATGTGAAAACTCGTAGCTGTTTATTGCTTGGAAATGGCTCAAAATAAGTTATCTTCATAATTACATATTATGTACATAACAGTATAACATTTCTTCTAGAATCTTAAAAAGAAACAGCCCAATTTAAAATAAACATACGTTATACTCGGATTTGCACGGTTTTTAAATTTTTTTGGTTGATTGGACCCCGTTGACATAAATTGCCAAAACAAACACAAATTTTTTTTTTCAGAAAAATTAGTTTCGAAAATTCAACAAATAAAAATATTTCTCGAGACCGAGACCGAGACCGAGAGTCTCGTTACCTTGGTCTCGGTCTTGATCTCGGTCTCGATAGGTAAGTCTCGGTCTCGATTCTAATTTCCAGGTCTCGGTCTCGGTCTCGCTTTCGAAACTGAGATCGAGACAAGACCGAGACCGAGACCATAGTCTCGCGAATCCCTAGCCAGTAGCCGCTGGCAGGTACTGAGGTCCTGGTTACGGAGGCTACTCAGCTATAGTTCAAATTAGGGCCAATATCTCTAGAATGATAATTTCATTTATAACTAGGATATTTACTCGTTCGTCAGGGTAGGAAAATGATAGTCATACTAAAACTAAAAATTCCAGCACGAAAAGACAGCAAACAATACATTTTGGTTTTCATTTAAAGCAGTGTTACTCACAGCATATATCGATTTCACTAAATATGTACACAAGTTATGCCATCAAATATGAACTATCCAACTAACCAACTAACCCAAACTAACCCAAACTATCCATGAGAATAAAATAAATACTTGCACAAATTATGTTAATAACAATATTATAAATTTCATTTTACTGACCTGTACTGACATGTTAAAACACAGAAGCAAAACAATTCACCAAATTATAGTGCGCCAAGCGAGTGAACCTTAACAACGACTGAAGGGGGTAGAGGACTAGCACGTAAAAAATCTTGCCTTCCCATAGGCGCACGAGGTTATTCTTATCATATTATTATTATTGATAATATTGATTAGTTTAAGACGTTAAAATTAATTATAGTTTTTTTATATTACAGTCTTGTAGTATAAAATATGTCATATAATAATATTTCATTTTTATAATAAGGATAGTATTCTATGATATTATTTGTGGTATATTACATAAATATGTTGTAGTAATAAGTAGAGTTCGTTTCCCGAAGGTTTTGTATTTACGTCATTGATGACGTCGCTTAATTTGGAAAAAAAACGGTTTATCGTAGCTAATTCATATAAATTCTCTAGCATTCAATTTTTGTATTAAAAATTGGGCAATATTGAAGCAAGTATGTTCCAAAACGCTCTTTATAGAATGTTCGGAATTGTTTTGTAATAAAAATTTTAATTTAGAGAGTTCAGTTAAGAGAGTTATCCGAAATATATAAAAATTAGTTAACCGCGTATAATAATCACCAAATGCAAGAAAAATATAAGAAAGGTTTAAAATCTTCAAAGATATCATCAAATTAAGGGTCTGATGATATATAGGTTGTGTTGATTTTGCAAATTTTCTTTTTTTTTTCGCTAGAAAAGGGGTGTCCTATAGAGTAGCTTAAGCCAAAAAAATCGGAGGATTCGCCACATTTGAGCCGAAAAAATATCCGCGTTTTGAGCCTAAATTGCCCTAAAAGGGCAAACTTCCACTACGACTTTCCCAGGTGTAACGTGAAAATATTGAAATTGTAACGTGAAAATAATGAAATTTTAGTAACCGACACCCCGGTGTCCGGCACAGTGTTTCCAAAAGTTGCACAATTTCTTATGGGGAATAACAGTGTTGTTTACTATTTAAGTATATTTAATATTCCACTTCACGCATGACCCTCCGCTCGCTTCGGGGGCGCAACCAAACAAAACTAACCGAAACTCAGTTTGCGTTAGGTTTGTTTGGTTACGCCCCCGGAGCGAGCGGAGGGCCATGTATAACGTGAAATATTTGACGAATATATACATACAAAGGAATAGTGTAATCGAATAAATGTCTCTTTTACTCCGATGAATGGATGCAAATGCACATTGAACAATCATCCAAGCAGCCACGTTTACCATACGTCGGGCAATGATATCATTATGGCAGGATCGACCATCCCTTCATCTTCATTCAATCGGACTACTGGGGGTCTCGGTCAACAGCAATATATCCTGACATGACCACGTTGCTAACTTCGCAAAATCAGCCTCCCAGAAGCTTGGTACGCTATTTCGCAACAAAAAATTTATACACCGCAGCAGTTGCTCTTGCTTTACAAAGCGGAAATAAGACCGTGCTTAGAATATTGCTCACACATTTGGGGTGCCACGCCAGAGCACACCCTAAAGCTACTGGATTCCGTTCAGAAGAGAGTTGTGCGTCTCGTCGGTGACCCGGAGTTGACCCGGAATCTGGATAGTCTGAAACACCGCAAACATGTGACCGAGAAATCCCTGTTTTACAGATACTTTTACGGCAGATGTTCCCAGGATTTGGCCCGCCTTATCCCGCCCCTGACAACGCCTGTCAGACAGTCACGATAGACCGCAAGAGCGCACCGGTTCGTCGTACAACTGAAAACACCTAGAATATCGCTTTACAAGAACTCCTTTGTCTGGCGCACTGCATCACTGTGGAACTCACTCCCAGGACGCATATTCGGATGTAACAAGCAAGATGTCCAGTCGACTATGCCGAACGTTTCCTCATATGTGACGTGCACGGTAGCATTTAGTCGGATGTCGTGACTGTTACATAGAATCAACAAATAAGTCTTCAATTATTTAAACACTTCATGCATGGCCCTCCGCTCGCTTCGCTTCCTATACGGGGGCTCAACAAATAGACGCTAATCAGGTGCTAATCAAACTAACCCAAAATGTTTATTTTATTATTTTTTTATTTTGGGTTAGTATTGGTTAGCACTTGGTTAGGTTCTGTTTGTTGAGCCCCCGTAGCGAGCGAAGCGAGCGGAGGGCCATGCATGAAGCGTTAAAATAATTGAAGACTTATTTGTTAATTCTATGTAACAGTCACGACATCTGACTAAATGCTATCGTGCACGTCACATATGAAGAAACGATCGGCATTGCCGAATGGACATCTTGCCTGTTACATGCGTATATGCTCCCAGGACATCTGTTCCCCAAATTAACTATTCAAGAACCGTGTCAATCAACATCTTCGCACACACACCGCTCGTCGAGCAATATAGGATGTGCTACTGCAATAAAAAAAATCATTAACCTAAATAAAAAAAAAGAGTAGAGACACTTATAGCACAGCTTATTCACTACCAGCTAGTCAACTCTATCGAAATCGGAAAGTTGGAGTGTCGGGCACTGCGCCCTGAGCGATTCAGTTCCACAGTTGAATTTAAAATGATTTTTCGCTTCAAAATACATGACAAATTCGTCCGAAACCTCGGCTATCGACCTGAGAGGTTCGGAAATTTCGGATTTTTATACAATTGTGCGTTTTTAAACGAATTTTAGACCATAAAATAGTTATTTTTGCAACAAGTGTGTAAAGTGAACCTTTTTTTATGAATGGGGATATTGATAAAAAAAATTAATTGAAATTGAATAAAAAAAAGGGTACTTTACACATGAGTAGCATACAAAATTTTTTCTACTACCGAAAAATATATGAAAAAACAAAAATATTATTAAATTACTTTACGCACTAGTGCGTAAAATAAATTATTTTACACACTAGTGCGTAAAATATATTATTTTACGCATTGCCCTAAATGTCAAAAAATATGTCAGATTTACTTTACGCACTAGTGCGTAAAATAACTTATTTTACGCACTGCACAATAAAAAAGCCTATTTTACGAATCTTAGAGAGTGCGTAAAGTGAGTACTTTACGCACCAATGGAGAAAAAGCATATTTGAAATTAAACGAACTGTCAAAAGTATTATTCAGATGCCCAGGCGTTTAAACCAATATTAAGTCATGACCCTCTTCTAAAATTTGCAAATCTTGGTTATTGACTTTCCCAAATCAAAGGATGCCGCCTCAAGATGGCTAGCTGGAAGTGAATAAGCTGCGCTTATAGCGCACCATTTTTCTAATGAATTTTGCTAACGAAACTACAGTAAACGTCTGGCAACAGTGTGCCTTCTTAAAAATCTTTGTTTTGGCTTATTGTGACAGTTGACAGTAAAAAGGAGGATGGATATTTACAAGTAAAATTTAATTTTGGTTAATGGGGCTCTGGCTATGAGTCGCTTTAAATTAGGACCGGAACAAAACGGAGGTCTCTCGGTCGACGCAAATGTATCCTAGTTAATATTTTCACCCGACAATTGATTTTCAGATGTGTTTTGTCTATATTTCTAGTGCTTTTGTGGAGTGGTGCTGACAATTTGTGTCAAAACTCGAACTTTGAGGGCATTTTTTCGATTCAAATGTAGCGGATCTTCCGACTTGTTTGGCTTAAACTACTATATAGGACACCCCCTTTCTAATGAAAAAAGAGAATTTGCAAAATCGACAAAACCTATATATCACCAGACCCTACAAACCAAATAATATAAATAACCACAAAGCTCGGCATCGGCAATTTCCACGCCAATGGCTAAAGCAAGTCGCTGCCGAAATTTTAAAATATGTAAAAAAAATTAGGTGTTGGTCTAGGGTCAAACTGTATTTAATATATCCTGCGACCAATCACGAACTGCCTCCCCGCTAAAAATCAAGTAAACGTCACACTGTTGCCTATTGTCGCGTATTTTAAATAGCTTGAAGGCGAATAAAATATAAACATTATAAATATTATAGTATACTTATTCCGTATTCCGTATTTCCCTGTGTAAATAAAATAGTGAATAATAGAAGACAGTAGTATTAAGGAAAATAACAAAATTAAGTATTCAAGTAGGAAATTTATATATGTAAATTCACTATAGGAAACTAGACAGAAAATAAATTAGGATTATTGGGAAAAAATGTGGCAGCATCTAAATATGCGAGGACATTTTTTGCCCGCATTCTTTCCGTCCAGGTTCTTTCATTTGGCAAACAGTAAACCGTACACTGCGCCGGTTTTTGACTTTGCCTCCATTCTCGAGCGATACGCTTTTCGGATCTCCTCCAAAAAAAACCACGCAAAACCCGACTTCAATAATTTATGACTTGTTTTTCTCTTTTTTTCTTTCTTTACATCTATATTTATATAGGGTGTCTCAAAACTAAATGTATCAAGTTTAATTAAATAATATTTTAAATAGGCGTGTTACCTCACTACGATTACGCCTTGTTAGATGCTATATTTTTCCGATCCTAGTATATGGCATGAAGGGATGGACCTTGTTAGATCAACACTGTAAAAAGTGAAGCCTTTGAAATGTGGATTTATCGACGTATACTTAGAATCGCATGGACGGATAGAGTACGCAATATGGAAGTACTGCTGCGACTGAGCACAACCCCCGAAGTCCTACCCACAATAAAGCAACGAGACCTGGAATACTTTGGTCACGTCATGAGGGGACAGAATTATCGTCTTCTGCAGCTTATCATACAAAATTGTAGGTCGCAGACTACCAGGACGAAGACGAACATCTTGGCTCAACAACCTGAGGGAGTGGTATGGCAAAAGTACCAAACCCTTATTCCGAGCAGCAGTCTCTAAAGTGCAAATTGTCAAACTGAGCTCCAACCTTCAATGAAGAAAGCACCAGAAGACGAAGATTATTATTACAATGATTGATAATGCAATTTAAAATTGAATTGCACCATTATTATTATTTTGTATGGCAATATAAACTAGGTTTACTTCTGTTGTTGTAAATCGAATATCAAGTAGTATTTTATATTTAAAAATTTTCCAGCTTTGTTAATGCAGAAATATTATTTTTGATTCTTGATTATGCCACATTGTGCTATCAGTGTTGCCAATTTGTCGATTTTATCTTCTCCCTCTATTTACATGATGTTCCTGTTTTTTTTTAAGAACTGCCTTGCTAAAATAAAATTATGTTCTTACCCACAAGTGACTACACATAATAAAAATAAAAATTTATTTTTATTTTTGGAGATAAATACATAACAACATAACTTGTTATGTCTTGAGTTTTTGTCGGTCTGTATTTTGCGATGTAGATCACGAGATACATATATATCATATAATATTTTCTCGAGTTCTCCCTTAAGCGGACACCTATCTTGAGTGGACATTTCTTCCTAGTCCCACCAGTGTCCGCCCAAGCGAGATTCCACTGTATCGCCTCCTTTAGGATTATCAAGCAGACATAACCAAACCAGGGAGTCATGAAACTGCAGACATAGTTTGCAAAATATAATTTTTTAAAATTACTAATTAATCTATTTATTATTCTGAAATCATGGGATTACCTGGTTTTGTGATTATAGTAGGGTTAACCTACTATAACTTCATAGCTCTAAATGAAATCTGGGATCGACTAATTTTATTTCATAAACTTGATTAGGGTCTGTAGATGTGCAGTCAGGGGTCAGGTGTAGAGCTCGTCTTTAACCAATTTTTGCTTTGGTAAAACACATTTATTGATGCATTTTAGTTAAATTACTGGAAACAAAGCTAGTGAAAGAAACCCGATAACAATAATTATTGCTGAAGGTTCTTCCTGACAAGACTCGGAAAATAGTTTTCAAAAATCCAAACAAAGACAATCCGTCTGCTGATAATTTTATATGTTATGTACACTAACCAACTAGTGGAGTGAATGATCCAATTTTGTAATTCACTAGCTTGTAATGGTTGAATCCGCTGGCACATCATTTCTGAAATGGGGTGTAGTTTGACTTAATATTATTTAGAGGATTTAGGAATATCTGAACAGTCTTACACATAAATACACTGTCGAATGCTTTAACCATACCATATCTGTATACAACCATATCAGCTGGTTGTTATCAAGAATCGAATAAAAAATAGTTAAATTCCATAATTTGTTGGTAGGTTGTACTATACTGCAGAAGAGTTCTTTCTGGTCCATTCAGGGACATTCTGACTCCTGCTCCGGCTAACAAGTCAGGCTCTTCAATGCCAAGGCAAGGTCAGTTTGTTTCGACGGTCCAGCCCATTTAGGGCTTCTATGCAGTCCCAAACTAGTTTTGAATTAACTTCCATTGTGTTAACTACTTTTATTGTCTGTCATAAACTTATGACATCCACATCTACACGGACGGATCAAAAAGGCCCTCAAGAGCTGGCGCAGGTGTTTATATACCTGAGCTAGACATACAAATGCAGATACCACCAGCACCATATTCCAAGCTGAACTGTGTATTAACGATGGGTGCTGGAAAAGTGACGGAGAAGCAAATCACATACAAAGATATCCTATTCGTCACGAACAGCAAGACAGTTGTACCAACACTCAACAAAATGGGGACCAGAAGCTTGATGGTTAAGGAGTGCGTAAAATCACTAAACCAAATATCTGCAGAAAACAGAGTAACCATTGCCTGGAAAAAGGGCATAGTGGAGACCTTGAAAGAGCAGACACTCTTGCCAAGAAAGCGTCTCGTAAAAAATCAGTTGGTCCAGAGCCAATACGAACCAATTCGAGAATGGAGCACCAGGAGGAAAACGGCAGAAGGGCTTCGCTACTTCAAAGCAACACTAACAGGTCCTGGTAAATGCCAAACTAGATATTTTCTAAAACTATCAAGGAAAAGCTTGAAAATAATGACAGAAATACTTACCGGTCATTGCAGACTAAATGATCATCTGCACGCGATAGGTGTCCTTGACGACTCCTTATGAAGGGCTGTATAGACAGCTACATGCATTAATAGGCGTCTTTCCATGCATCTCCGTCTGTTTAAAGCATCCTTAAAGTTTTATCAAAGCTGTATTTGTGGAGCATGCCATCTGTTGGCATTCCCATGATGAAGCCGCCAAGCCACCTTTCCGTATGCTATCTTGAGCCTAGCGGTGATTTTTGGTTTCATCCACCAGTTTTTCCGCACATCTTCCTGCACACATTGAAGGCTACTATGTTTTTCTGTGTAGTTTTTTGTAGTGTTGATGCCATGAAAGATCACTCTCTAACTATTTTGTCTTTTGTTCAAATGGCATCTCTACCTCATTGAGTACTGGTGCCTTGAGACTTTTTTTTTGGTGATTTGCTATGGCGGTTTTATGAGTCGATAATACTGTCAAATATAATAATTCATAAAGCTATTAACTAATTATCACCCTGTCCCAAGTTTGAACTTGAACTTGGGAATTATTTAATAAACATTAAAAGCAAACTATAAAC
>MU183417.1:59507-110905 GCA_016904865.1 Pissodes strobi
GTATAGGCTAGTCTCATTAAGTTTCTGACCAGTAAACGCTGTTAAAACTCTATCGTTGGGTCTTTGACCAATACACATTGTTAATCTTTTCTCATTTAGTTTATCTAATATACTTTATTGTTTTTTTAAGTGCTTCCTTTATCTTCGCTTCTCACCTTACGTAAAGCATCCCGTACTAGCATCGGAGTTATACCCCTGCACGCTGAGTAAGGCGTGGCATCGCGATTCAAACGTATGATGACAGATTGGTGGAGGCATTAAGAAAAAATTAAAAGAACTGTCATCACGAATACTCGCGACAATACTTAGAGCTAATTGTGTAAGCTCCTCCAATTGGCATTTATCTGCTGATCAGAAATAGTGGTACTCCTCTTCTTGTTAGAGCATTGGTTATAGATTCTGTATATGCGTTATTAAAGGCACCCTCTATGTCTACAAATGCTGTTGATACTCTTCGGCTTCTAAGGACTTTATGAGTAGCCTGTTGAGGTCATCCAGCGCTAAGTCAATGCAATTGCTTGACTGATACACATATTGATATGCTGGCCTGTAGTGCCTCATCTGTTATCAGCCTTTCCAGCGTTTTAAGAAGGAATGACATTAAACTTATTTGGCGGCATGACATAGGCGTCTTGTCACTTATCCTTGCTATATAGGGAGGTAAATGACTTTCCCCTTCCATCACTTTTGTAGTAACTTACATGTCTCTTCATTCAATTCATTAATATTTCTTACCCTCGACTGTTACGCAGTTGAACTAAATGCCATTTCAAACTTTTACTAGTGTATTAGGCAGGAAGTGTTTTTTTCTGTAATGTTGCGTCACCTCTTTTATTGGATTAAACGTCAAAAAGTTTCAATGTTGCTCGCAACGTGTTCCAAACTTGTGGTCGAGTTAGTGTTTGTCAAAATCATACCGCTTTGTATACGTGGCGTTCTAAAACGTGCAAGTTTGTGTTTGTTTATGTTAGTTTGATTAATACAAAGAGTTTTTATAATTTCGTAGGAGTAGACATCTGAAATTAATGCATTTGGTATTCAGTGCTATAATTAATTTTAAAATTTGACCATTTTTTTATATCAGTATTAAATTCTACTGTGGAAGAATCGATATAACTGAGAAAATATCTACGAAGGTATAAAAACTGATTATCAACTAGGTTGCAGCTTCTGATGGACGAAATGATATTCTAATTGCATTTTTATTGAAATGGTAGAGTCAGTATTACAAAGAATTCAATATGTGCTATAACACTTCGTCCAGCGAAAACTGTAGACGTGGCAAATTTGACGATATAGATTATCTCTGTGTAGGCAACTTAATAATTCACTAATGCGTTGTTAATATGTAGTTGTCAAGTTTTCACATCGGTAGATCCAATTGACTCTTCGTCAATCATCACAATATCAGCTACATGGTCGTCCACTGCGGGACATAAGCCTCCCGTAAATATTTTCATTTCTCTCTCTGTCCCGCGCTGCGTTCATCCAGTTTGTGTAGATGCGCTTCAGATCTTCTGACCATCTGGTGGGCGGTTTGCTTCTGCTGCGAAGTGCATGATCTCTGGGTATCCATCCGGTTATTTTTCTTGTCCATATGACATCGTTCATCCCATTTCTTTTCCCCTCAACATTCGGAACCCTATCTCTCAAAGAAGGACCCAAAATTGGTTCCATGGTTCTCTGTGCCACTCTCTTTGTTAGCGTCAGTATTTCGGCTCCATATGTTAACACAGACAAAACACACTGATTATAGACCCTTCTCTTTTGGCATATGGGGATATTTAATTTTAAGATGTAGTCCATATCTTCCAAACGCTGCCCAGGTGAAACCTGTTCTTCTGCCGATTTAACAAGTCGGATGGTCTCTCCCCAAGCGAATTTCGTGGCCCAGGTAATTATACGACCATACTTGCTCAATATTCATGTCATTTACTGTTAGATTTTCACTGATAACAAGATGAACTTTGTTTTATTAATGTTAATATTTAACCCAACTTTTTTGGATGATAGTTCCAGTTTCTTTAGCATCTCTATTGCTTCTTCGAATTTGTCTGCAATTAATACCAAATCATCGACGAAAATAACTAAATTGATGTTAACACCATAGTTATAGATTTTAGTACCCTTGAACATGAACTCCAGCAAGTTGGTGAATAGTTTGGGAGAGATGACATCACCTTGTTGCACACCTCGCTTTATCCGCATTATATTCCAAACTCATTTTTATTCTTCCCTACTAATCCAGCAGAAGTGACCCGTATCGGTAGAAACGATTGAAAAGCTATTTGGTGCGTTTTATCATACAAAGTTGTTGGAAGAGTTTTTACGAAACAGGTAGTCGATGACATCATTTTCTTAATAATGTACAGGTTTCCCACTGTTGGTGATGATATCGTTCAACTTCTTCGTTAAACATATTAGTTATATGGTAAGCAGCTTGCTTAGAAATACTGCAACCTTCAATGTAAAAGGAGGTCGAAATAGAAAAATTATATAAAGTACCTTAAACACTCACAGAATAAACAACACAATTTTTGATATAAATGCGTATGCAGGCTATCATCACACTTTCATCATTCCATGATCAGATGCATCAAGAGCATTCCATGGTCAAGTGGGATGAGTCTAGCGTCTAGCTTAATGTTAATGTAACGTCATAGTCATAGTTAGGAGAGTCAAGGTCAAGTGGGTAGGGCATAGCTTAAGGCCAGCCGACGTATGAGGAGTGGAGGGATTGGAAGAACTAGTATTCTTCAACTACTGTGGATCTGTTAGTTTTCTCGATAACTTTGACATAGTTGGCTGTTATGACTTGACAATAATTGGTTCACAACGGGTAAATAATAAAGGAACGGTTCTGATTCTTGCTTAGCAAAATTGGTTTAGGGGCTAAGTAATATGTGGTTTTGGGAGATTTTTGGTATATAGATGTTAATTGTGCAACTCATGTTATATCTTAGCAAAAAATAGGACTGCGGGTAAAAAGGGGAAGGGGAAGAATTGAAAAACAAAACAGTTGTTTTTTGTCAGTTCAGAAGAGAATGGCCTATCCGCAATTTTTTTTTTCAACTTGCTTGATTTTGTATTGTTGATTAGTGAGAGCAGTTAACGGGCCGTGGGAGACTGGAATTTTTTCTTCATGTCTTCTTCTTCTTTAAGTGCCTATTCGTTCCGAATATTGGCGATCATCCTGGATATGATGACTTTGTTCACGGCTGCTCTAAATAGTTTGGTAGTAGTTTTTGAGAACCCTGTTCTTAAGTTGTTATTCTCCTTCTTCCTGGTGGTCTTCTTCCATAAACTTTCCTTTGGAGAACGAACTTTAAAAGGTGATATTTGCTTTCGTTCCTCATAATATGCCCGAGGTACTCAAGCTTTCTTCTCCTGATTGTGTTCATTACTTCCAAGTCCTTCTTCATTCTCCCCATCACTGCCCTGTTGATCACTCTGTCCACCCTTGATATTCTCAGCAGCCTCCTGTAAAGCCACATTTCAAAGGCTTCGAGTCTTCTTTGTGTTGTCTCGGTTAATGTCCATGACTCCATTCCATAGAAGAGAATCGAGAAAATACAGCATCGGAGGAGTCGATGTTGAGGTTGTGACTTATAAACAGTTTATCCATTTGGTTGAAGGCGACCCTTGCTTTCTCTATGCTACACCTGATCTCCTGAGAGTGGTCCCAATTATCATTGATCATGGTTCCCAGATAGATGAACTGTGTTACTCTGTCTATTGGTGTGTTGTTGATCGTTAACCCGTATCTTCCACCAGTTACTCTATTGATTATCATGAATTTGGTTTTACTAATGTTAATTTGTAAGCCATAGTTACTGCTGACGTCTTTTATTTTGTTCATTAGTTCTTGTAAGTTGTTCATGAAAACCACAGTATCATCTGCGTACCGGATGTTGTTCATTCATTCTCCATTCAGCAAGGCTTTCTGGTCGTACATGGATTTCCTGCAAAACTCTAGTAAACAACCACCCAGCTACACCTTTAATGGAAAATCAGCTGCCATGGGCCCACAAGCGGCTGAACTCTTTGCCGAGCACTTCGGCTCAGTCTATACCAACAACTCCTTGGATATGCCGGATCAGCTCTGTTCCGGCCCCCACAACCTATGTAACCTCACTATTGCAATTTCAGACATTTACACTGAACTAAAAAATATTAACTCAGACAAAGGACCCGGACCTGATAAGGTTCATCCACTGTTTCTTACAAACTGCTGTTTTGTTCTCTCATGTCCACTGCATATCATCTTTAATAAACCAGTGAAGGACGGTATATTTCCGGATTTCTGGAAATCAGGCTTTGTGATACCCATACACAAATCTGGTGACTCAGAAAATGTCACTAATTATCGCCCTATAAGTATCCTTAACGCTATTCCACAAATATTTGAAAATATAGTAACAAAATTCTTAACGTCTTGCATTGGTCCTGAAATAATACATGAGCAGTTCGGCTTCAAAACAAACTCTCATACCGAACTAAATCTCCTCACCTATGTGGACCTCCTGTCCTTGGCGCCTTGGAGAGGGGTGAACGCTCTATTTACACTGACTTCTCCAAGGCGTTTGACAGAGTGAACCACGAAGTTTTAATTAAAAAACTATCTTCCCTGGGTGTCTCAGGGTCTCTCCTGCTGTGGATAAGGAGCTACATTACAGGTAGGACTCAGATGGTGCACCTTAACAACTCAGGGCTCGCACCTGCCTTCTATTATTCAACATCTTTATCAATGACCTTTCCTCTTGTTTTAGGCAGATTCTTTTTCTTCTATTTGCTGATGACTTGAAGCTGTTTTTAAGAATAACCTCACCAGATGACTCTTTGGCACTTCAGGAAGATCTTGACAGATTGTCACAATGGTGCCATGCTAATGGCATGGACCTTAATGTTCTTAAATGCAGGGTCATTAAATTCCGCAGGTCCAGAAATTCCAGTAACTTTGCTGATCACATTAAGACAGTCCAGTTGCAAAACATCTATTTCTTGGTATTTCTCATCCAATTCTTTTTGTTTGGCCTCTCGACTTTTCCTCTGTATGTCCCTTTATATGCTTTTGTATGTGGAGGAACTGTTCTTTTGTTTTCTCCGTTCTTCCATGAGTAACAAAATTTCTTCTGTCATCCATGATTTATGTTTCGCTCCATCATTCTTCAGGTAACCATCTTTGACATTAGTTGTTGTTTCAGCAAGTATCATTATTTGTTCTTTTGTGTTATCAGTCTCCTCCGCAATAAGTCTGCATTTGTCGTTGATGTCCTTCTTTACTTGGTTCCTTACTGTGTCGTCCTTAAGTTTCCTTAGATTATATTTTGGTTGTTTTGTCCGACAAGTGGATTGTGGTCCGACTGTATGTCTGCACTCGGGTATGTTTTCACGCTTGTGAAGCTGTTTCTATATCTTCGATTTATTAAGATATAATCTATCTGGTTTCGGATGATATGGTCTTTTCCGTCGTCTCGGGGAGAAGTCCAGGTGTATAGTCGCCTGTCTGGTAACTCATAGAAGGTGTTTGTTATTACTAAGTCATGTTCGGATGCAAATACACTGAAAGTTTTCCCCCTTACGTTTCTAACGCCAAGCCCGTGAGGTCCAATGTGTTTCCTTTCCGTTCCCTTGCCTCTTTTGGCATTGAAGTCACCCATTAAGATAAGGATTTCTTATTTAGGGAGCTTCTATATATATAATCTTCTAATTCCTCCTCACTGTGATCAGTGCACCCGTATTATATTGGTGTTCACTGGTGACGTATTCAATGTTCATAGGCACAAAATTAGTGATGTGTCTAGCAACATCCTTTCTGATAATCAATCCCGCTCCGTGTTCGTACCTTCCATTAATTGTTCCAGAATAGTACACTCTATAACTCTCCATGTCGCAGTAGCCGGAGCCGGGCCATCTTATCTCACTCACTCCCATGATCTCTATATTCAATTTCCTCATTTCCAGCAGCGCATTCTGAATTTTACCAGCTCGGGCCATTGTCTTCACATTCCATGTGCATATTCTCTTAATTTGCTTTGCTTGCAGTTTTTCATTATTCATATTTCCATTCTTATTTGCTCCCCACGGAGATCCGATCGGGGAGCTTGAAACTCCGGACTCATTTAATAAGAACATATCCATGATATCGTACTAGGGAAAAAAAGAAAATGCGTGAGGTGGTTTCAGGTTGCCTTCCCAAGGGGAGGATTTAGGAAAGGGATGTATGGATTTCATGTCTAAGTGCAGCAAAAGTTGTTTCGATCCATAAAGAAGGAAGACAGTACCTCTCTCATCCACCTTGTCCAAGGTTATAGAAAAATTAGTAAAAACCCTTATGTTTTCCAATGCCAATGTATTTCCTGAGGTCACCAGTACAAATGTTGCTGTATACCATCTAATACAAGATTTGCACTTACACATCAGTGATGATGGAGTTTCGGCGGCAGTGTTTTCTGACCAATCGAAAACTTGTGGCTGTGTTAGTCGTGAAATTCTGCTGCGGAAGCTTCACCACTATGGTTTTAGGGGAAGTTCTTTAACCTGCTTGATCGACCAAATCGTGATGTCCTTCATAGGGTCTAATTGCTCTTATTAAGTGCCACCGAGTTTGGTATTGGGTCTAGTCCTATTTTTTACTTGACATAAATGATCTTGCTAATCTACCGATTCCCGGTAAATTTACTATATTCGCTGACGATATCACGGTCTCCCTCCATAAGATCTTTTCGGAGGATCACAAGAGAGTGAAAACTTGGTCTATTAACATTGAATCCAACAAAACCAAAGCTGGTATATTAAATGTAGTCTTGCGGATATATTTATCGATAATGCTCCAGTTGAGGTCAAACCTGACAGCACTTGGTTGTTTTGCTGTTAGGATTAGTATCCAAGACTGGGCTTGGTATTGCTTTCTGAGGTAATGCAAGCAATTATATGCTTCAAATGCTATTTATTATTTAAAAAGAACCGTTCGGTATACCTGTAAGGCCAAACCACTTTTTCTTCTCAAGATATATCCTGGAGACTGTGTACATCGGCTTTAAGTACTAATCGAGATTCATCGTGAGGAATTGCCGACATCCAAGAAGGGCTCACAGGATCTTACGTCTTCACCTACATATAGTTTCCTTTAACAAAAAAGTCAGTTTTTCATGGGACTGTTAATATCTTCAACACACCTTCCCCTTTTTATTAAATCTCCACATCTCCCACACAGATGAAGAAGCCGCTGATTTCGAAGGCCTTTTATTCTGTTGTAGACTTGTGTGTTAAATATCCAACTGACAAGTTATGTTGCATTTGCTTCCTTCGGACTTTTACTTATTTCAAAACCGTTGTCTAAGTCTGACTTAATTTTTTTTATCAAATTTGTTACTGTAAGTGCTGTGCCAGATTTGTCTGCTTTTTATACTTATTAGTTTTTTTATTTATTTTTTTTCCTTAATCTTATTTTACTAGCTTTCTTAGAAACATTTAAAGTTGTACGTACAAAAATAAAGTGTTATTTGACTTTAACTATTTTCGGTTTGGAAGCAAAGAAGATGAAGCAGTTAATCACTGTGCGTGTATCACTTTAATGTTAATGTCATATAACCGAACCGCACTTCAAGTACCACTGAAAATCATAAATCTTATGTTACACATTTCTTACCATTCCCTGGTTATCAATGTCAGATATTTTTTCTTAATAGGATACTGCTCGAAATGCAACCGAAATCAGATGGAAGCGGAAAGGCAGAAAAAGTCTCGGCACTCGCAATCGCACTCTACGGGACAGCATGGAGAAACGTCGAAAAGTCAGGTATCGGGATTCACAAAGTTCGAAGAAAAGAAGAAACAACAAACGGACAAGAAGAACAAATATTTGAAAAGCTTGCCTGTTTTTAGAAAATCGTCCAGTGCTAAAGGTAAATTAAAAACGAGTATGGGTGCAATGTTGGAAATACACCAATACATTTGGAAAACCTGGATAAATGTTATTTCAAGCTTGTAGTTTTATATTATAGCTGTGTCGACCGAGATAATTGTTCTCAATAGCTTACGCCTTTTTCAACAAATTTTTACTAGCTAAGAAGCTTGTTCCAGGACTTTTCACTTATTCATTATTTTATATCAAGTGATCTAGCAATATTTTACATGGATTTACGTGCACTTTCTCATTTGATGTATAGTTTTAGAACTCACTTGACATTACGTTTTTATTCCCTCTGAAGACATTTAATGGTCATGGTTCTTTAGGTTCTGGAACGCCGGATAAATATGCCAACGCAAGACAAACCAATCCGGACGCCGACAAACTTATGGCGGAATTCTTGTCCAAATATGGCCACCTGGGAAACGACGTTCGAGAAGATTTCTTGAAATGTATACATTATTACACGTCCAAACTTTTGGCTGCGATCGAGTGTAAACCTATCGATGAACTGGCTGAAATGTCTCAGAAATACTACAATTGTTATAATAGCAGAATGAGCACGGATAATGACAATAATGGCAAAGCATACCGGGAATTAGGTGCCGAAGATCGAACCGAACTGCAAGATTTCTTTGAAAAGTATATGATGGTCAGCTTATACACGTAAGTGACACTTGTAATCTAAATTATATGACTTGAAACTTGAAACAGTGCTGGTGTGAGTTGTCCTCTCAGGATAATAAAGATTGTTGATCAAATATGCTGAATAATAATTTAAAATATACATAATTATAATATGGTACTCAAACGTGAAGGTTATAGACAAGGTTGATGATAATTTTGCAAAAATGCAAATTATTTTGAATAGCAGATAAATATCAATTAATTTTATATAATTATAACAGATAAAATGCTTCAGTCATGTTTCAAAATTCTATTATCGTTTTGCAGTATTTCTCTGCAAGTTGGGTTAGTTGTATTCCCTGCTAAGCAGGTGTAATAAATTTAAATAATTTATATCCATTTATAGTTATCCGTTTTAATATTTATATTATGCTTTTTGCTTGTTGGCATACAGGAGGATTTTTTAAGATATAATCATAGTTTATGTAATTTTAGATTAAATTCATGACAAATTGTAAATTTGAATTTTAACGTAGAATTTGCGTACATTAATATTGAACTAATTGTTTCATATTGTGCGCGAACTTTTGAAACCAACAATAAATATATCATTCAATAGTATATACATATTCTTCTAATAATATTTTACGCTCTTTCGGCCCTTCTAATGGGCGCAAAACCTTCCCTCCAGCTTAGAAGGAACTGAGAGTGAATAATCTCAAATTGAAACAAAAATTTTAAGTTTGGGAATTTAAAATTAAAAATTGAATGAATTTACGTATGTCGATGCGAAGGCTAGAACGAGTTGTCGTCGAGCGTACAAATTACGCCCTAGCTTAAATGTCAGAGAGTAGGGTGCGGGTTGATTTATTTAAGGCGCCACGGGCTTGTAGACAGCACAAGCGAGAAATACCCCAAAGTTGAAATATGGAACTCGTTTTAGCTTAAGCTTCGCGACAAAATAAAAAGAATACCAAAAATTTGTAATTTTTTTACTATCATAAAAACCGATCAATAAAACAGCTAAAAGAAAATTAGATAAGGTTTAAATGCCGGATATTTATCAGTATTAATAATGGAAAAATAATTGCCGAAAAATTAATCAAAAATCAATGTCGGTACTGAGCAATTACCCAAATATTAACCAAAAAAAACCTAAAGTCAGTGATAAACAAATACTCAAATATTAATCAAAAATAACTAAAGTCAGTGATAAACAAACACTCAAATATTAATTAAAAGTAAATCCAGAACGTGTCAATTATTGGTCGCAAGCAAAAAAAAAATCAGATACCTACCGCGTTTAGCGACCTTTTTCTTTGGAATATTATTCAAACGCTAATTAAATAAAACAGGTAAATAGACAAACAAAGACTCGGTTTATTACTATTAAATGAAATATTGTCACATATACGCTCCTACCGCTTGTTGCCTATGGACCTGACTTCGTTGCAGTAGTTGCGCTGTGCTCTTTCAGAAGACGGAGCTCAGATATAGGTAGTTGGGAGAGATGGATAGAAACACTCGGTGTAAAAAAGGCTTGGTTTATTAACTTCAGGTTGAGTATAGAAGGTTGTAAGTATTACCAAAATATTCGGGAATGCATATCTCGTAAGTCCCCTGGGATATTCCTCGCGAAAATGTTAACCACGAACAGCAGCGAGAGAGAGAGAGAGCTTAGCCTGAAGGGCTGTTACAATTAGATTGACGGGCGGATAGATTATTTGGTCTGGCTGAATATTTAGTTACGTAGTTTACTTTTTATATGTAGTTAATTTAAATAGCACTTTGCCTTATGGCGTTATTAATTTTCACTGATTCACTTTTAAGGCGTGCCTGATCAGAGGGGCTTTTCCCTTTCGGTAATTCGCACTGATAGGTCTTTTTTAACCGTGCCTGATCAGAGGAGCTTTTCCCTTTCGGTAATTCGCACTGATAGGTCTTTTTTAAAAGTGAGAGCTTTGATCTACCAGAGGGGCTTTTCCCTTTCGGTAATTCGCACTGGAGATCAAAGTCTGCCGGTATGGGCTGCTGCACAGCTTTTTATACCAAACTTTGACCTCTAATTCGAGTATTGTTTTGAATTGTCAACAAGGTTAATCATAACAATTTATACTTTAATTAACAACAATTTATAATTACGATTCAAGGTTAAGTTCAAACTTTCCACTGTATGATTTTATGTTAGTTGACAATATATCATAGCTGATCATAAAAAAGAAGGAAAAGAGATGATTACCAGTAATTCTAGCAGATTAATTTATGGCAACACCATATTTCAACGAGAAATAGTAGGCTTTACTTGGTTACTTGACGAAATAAATCACACGCTTAATCTAAACAAACGCCGAAATATTCAATTGTAATTTATGATGAACGCGTTAAGCCTTAATAAGAAACGTCAGTAAAATATGAAGAAGGCCAGCGATACTACAAATATCTACTCGTTATAGGTAAATTCAAATAACTCGAATAATCACTTAATCTATGGCTAATTAACGGGCATCAAATCATGATTCGTTACAGGGCCGTATTACTAACTAACTATGTTTACCTGGGTATCAGTTATGATACGTTGATAACCGCCGCGAAAAATGGCGTTAGTGAGAATTAATCAATCAAGTAATCAAAATCAGCCATCAAGGAAAAAGGGAAATCAAAAATTAAAAAAATATATATAATTTACCTGTATGGGAGTAGCCAGTTGCTTAGCACTAGATAGCTTTACAGTTGGGCAAGAAGGCCTCTGTAAGAGATTAAAAAGTGAATTAAAAATCCGCCCACGTGCGTCACAATGTTGAAATGATGGCGTTCACAGAATGACAAAAAAATGCAAAAGACTCAACTCACCTCGCTAAAGCAGCATTCAAATCTCACAAAAGACAGATTCAGACACCAACACTTAAGAAAGGATTAGGCACAGATATAGACTGAAACTATTAAAAAATGGCCCGGTTGGAAAATCCCATCAAAGGTAAACTCAAAAATTGATTTCAACCGGTACCCAAAATAACTGCTTGACTCACAGAAAGGTCGATGTAGAGTGACGTTAACAAATCGGAAACTGGAGGAACAGAGAATCCCTACTTCGAATATCTCGCTCCACCAATTAATGCATGGCCTGACAAGTCACATGTTCCTCACAATAATTCATCCGAGGGAATTAGACAATGGAGAGTAGCCAAAAGGGCATTGGGCATTGTCATTAAACCACTCCATCTAATAAAATATCCTATTTATTCCGAAGGCAATTAAATAACTGCGCGCGATACCTAACTCGACGCCGGAAACACTAAAAGCCAACGACTTTACTTTCGGGATCCTCACGTGCCAAATTCAATTCGTTCGAAATTGAAATTTGTTTGGCGACCAAATTTTATTTTTAATTGTCTCGATCAGGACATCGTCGGAGCGAAGCCGGACGAAATCTGCGAGGGTTTTTCGCTAGTAAATATAAATGCGCTGGAAGCTATAGGAACGGTGACGAATTCTAAGGTTATTTACGCTTCGTTATACGATAGCAAAATCGGCCTGTGACAAATAATAATGACTTTATTGTTACTAAACTATGGTTACGAAGAGCGAAGTTGAGACCTAAAAAAGAAAGAATCGAAATAACTGACAACACATTCAATTAGTAAGAGTAGCAACAAATTATATAGTAGATTGACTATTTTATAGCCAAGTCTAAAATGATACTGTGTAACTCTTTTTTAAATCAATAAAGGGATTTTAGTTCCTGGATATAGAATATAGAATTGAGATCTGGGAGCTAAATGATCTTTCATAAAGTGCTGTTCTATGTAAAGGCGAAGTGACTACATATTTATGCCATAAGTTATGTGCATCATACCAAAACTTAAGAATAACTTTATGATACAATACTAAGCTATGAAAAAGCCTTCTTTCCTTCATATTTCCTTATCTGATGTCTTTCGCTTCGCACCTACACCCCTCTCATACTTCTTTATACAACTTAACACAAGGGTTCTGTATTAGCTGTGTATCTATCGAGTCCTCTTTAAAGAGACATGAACCATGATGATGATGAAATTGTAATGCGGAACCGTCCCCAGAATGCGGAGTCACGGAGACAATATCCGATGTGGCTTCTGCGCCTGGTTCTTGGAAGGTTCCCTGAGTTAGCCTCAAGTCCCCACAATCTGGGTTCCAAACAGCCCTTCAAACTTTAGAGCAGTGGCTCATGGAGTTTGTGCTGAATCCCCGAAAGGTTCCCAGCGTAATCCCCAATTCCCTACAACTGAGGTCCGTTCAAACCGTTGCTCAAATTGTGGAGGGGCAACTGATATGAAGTTTACCCTAAACCTAACCCCGTCATAACTGAGGTCCATCCTAGATTATCGAGTCCCTGGAATGTTCCTAGCGCTCAACTCAACTCCTCCCCACAACATCAATCATTGTCGACATATAAATAAAGTCACAGAATTTATAGGATATTACATTTGTACTATAAGTAATGCAAGAGTCCCCTGTAAGGTTAAAGTAAAAATAGTGGTCCTTGAGGGACGGCATTACAAACTGCCTGACTGTGCGATGGCTGCTAATTTTACGCATTGCGTGCGACCCTTCAGATGACTTCTTGCTAAAGGGCAGGCATCTTTACTAAAACATAAATAATTTAAGATAGCGAGCACAATTTGTGACTTAATTTGTCGAATGCCTTGGAGTAATCGAACAGTACCAAAACAGTCAGATCGTTCCTATCAGTTGTCCCAAAAACATCATATATTACTTTTAAAAGTGCATTGGTGCAACTGTAATTCTCATGAAAGACAGACCGAGTAGGTGGTAAAATATTGTATTGGATCCGCTCCACTGTTTACCAGAAATCCGGTGTTTAAATATAAAAGTAGATCAGTCAGTGATGCATTTGATGTATCAACTCTAGTTGGTTCTGTATGCTTCCAATACTGAAATAAATCGTTGACTATAGACAGAATCTAAATTTAAATCGTTGACGTTAAAGCCCCCACACACAACAAATTATCACAGAGAAGTAAATAAATTATCTGTTGCGTTGATCATATAAGCTTAATATTTTCGAGGAACACACATACTTAATTAGTCAGGAGATAAAAACGTTCCAAATCACGTGTAGCTGAAGATTTTATCTTATACATTTTTCTCTAACCACTTAAAAAGGTTTCGATGACAGGGTATTAAATTATCATATTATATAAGTTACCGAATCTCTAGGAAATTACATCTGTGATATAAATAATACAAGAGAGTAGTATCAGAAGATTCGCTAACAATAGAATAATCCAAGCCAGTTTCGAATTTTTTACACTCGCTCAAATTCAGAATTAAATAATTCCATTTTGTTCAACTTTTGTTAACTTTAAACAATAGCGGATCAGAAACTAACCGAGATACTTGAGTTATGCCCAGTTTCTGAAAGTATGGATAACTTTATTCTTCAAATATTTTCTATGACAACGATTGTTAATACAATTGTAACTATAGTAATTATAGGCCTCATAACTTTATACACTAGATATCTGGTACTTCAGAAACCGGGGCATAAGTGCGGTTTCTTTGATTTTTATTTTATCCTTGTGAATAGTTTGTATTGTCAACCGAAAATCAGTAGATCGCTAATCAATATCGATTCACGATTCAATTACTAATTTGGACTGTATAAAAATTAGTAAGACGACCCGAGAAAACTCTGTACTCGTAAGTAGGTCAACTTCAGCAGATCACGTGTATAAATTGCAGCACCGCACTGCACCATTTATCCATTACCTCCTATAACTAGGCCAACTAGCTAATATTAAAATTAGCAGTGACGTCATCCTAAGTGGTTTTTTGCCATAAGAAAAGCATTAAGAGGAGTCAAGAGGAGCCCAGTAACAGTATTAATTATTTTATCGCGCCTACTTGCGTATTTAGCGTTGATTGCCACGCTGGGCCACTGGAATGTCAATTTCCATCCGTCATCATTCTCTACCAGTGGTGCCAGATTGGGCGCTTTATCACAATTTGGGCTACTTCTCATTGTAGTTTGCCACAAATAATTTTTCGAAGAAACTTAAGTATTCATCTTGGATTACAATTAACAATATATTAGATACTTAATGTAAAAGTTTGCTTTGGTATATTATAGTATAGTTATATTAAATATAAATAAATATTAATAATCCGAAAAGTAAATAAATAAAAACCGGAAAGTGAAGCTAACGGAATCAAAACCTTTAAGAAAATAAACGTTGCTTAGCAATAACCTAATTATTTTGTAGAAATATTTAGTTAGTTCTATTTAAAAACATAATTTCAAATGTCATTCAGCAAATGCTGTAAAAATTAAAGTCCAACTAAATATACGTTAAATAGTTTACATTCCAAATAATGTATGAAACTAACCCTAAATCTGGCAACACTGCCTCCTGTCAGTTGACGTACTTTCGACGTTCGACCGGCTTCTTAATTATTGTTCTGTTCGATTTTGATTGTTTTTCTGTTAATTTATTTATAATATCAGTACTTTGGTGTGTTTAAATTTATCTGAACAATGCGGTGCGGTGGAAACTAGCCGAAAAGACCTAAGTTCATGTTTTTAGCTTTCCAAAATGTTTGGACTTTACGTCTTGCTTTCGTGTAATAAGAGTTTATTTTGTGCTCGGTCATTGTGTACAGCAAGTTTATAAAATTTGTTCCTCTTAGCTAATTTTGGGGTAAGCGATATTTAGTGTAATTATGCCTCATAAAGGCTGTAATGCAATGTTTGTTATATGCCCTCAGTGGTCAAAAAACTTCATGAACTAAAACGAAACAAAATATTAAAACATGGGTATTCCCTTAGTTTAAAGGCCCTTTTCCATCAAAATGTTAAATTAGCTCTCAAAATATTTAATCATTTTATTATAGAGGCTCTGAAAGGTTTTCTTAATAATTTGTCACATTTACATGACACAGCAGAGCATCTGAAATGCCACTTATTTTAGTGGATATTGCTGTCATATTGTTTAAAGTAAATTAAGTTACGAATTTTGCAAATAAAATTTAATTTTAAATGAACCTTGTGTTGTAGAAGATTCTTACAATTTCATTAATTCCTTAAGTCGTGGGGCTCTTTTATATCCTTATAAATAAGTAGTGGACGTAGTTTCAACAGCCTATATTATATTTAAAAAACTGATTCTTCGAACTCGTCGAAGACACACGTTTAGATATTTACAATGAAAAGTCTTTTCTTTGTGAGCTGTTGTTAAACTATCTAAATCAAAACAACCTTTTGACTCCTTTTGAAAATTATAAAAATCCCTTAAAAATTGATGTTTCAAAATTTTTTCTTTGCAGCATTTCAAATACACTTCTTTCTTAATAATTATTGTTCTTTTTTTTTTATGGCGGTGGCGCACACACAATAAAGGGAGATCCTATGGCGCTCGGCGAGCGGTGTGTGTGCGAAGATGTTGATTGACACGGTTCTTGAATATTTGTAGGTTGTAATTAGTGGGAAACAGATGTCCTGGAAGTGAGCTCCACAGTGATGCAGTGCGCCAGACAAAGGAGTTCTGGTAAAGCGATGTTCTAGGTGTTTCTAGTTGTACGACGAACTGGTGCGCTCCTGCCGTCTGTCGGGACTGTCTGACAGGAGTTGCCAGGGACGGGATGATGCGGGCTAAATCCTGGGAACATCTGCCGTGAAAGTATCTGTAAAACAGAGACATCTCGGCCACATGTCTGCGATGTTCCAGACTATCCAGATTCCGGGTCAACTCCGGATCGCCGACGAGACGCACAGCCCTCTTCTGAATGGAATCCAGCAGCTTTAGGGTATGCTTTGGTGCGGCACCCCAGATATGTGAGCAATATTCTAAGCACGGTCTTATTTGCGCTTTGTACAGCAAGAGCAACTGTTGCGGTGTATAGAGTTTTTTGTTGCGAAATAGCGCACCAAGCTTCTGGGAGGCTGATTTTGCGATGTTAGCAACATGGTCATGCCATGACATATTGCTGTTGACCGAGACACCCAGCAGCCCGATTGACGAGGATGAAGGAATGGTCGATCCTGCCATAATGATGTCAGGGCCCGCTGTATTGGCCCTCTTAGTAAACGTTGCTGCTTGGGTCTTTGCTGCATTGAACTGGACCAAATTTCGGTCGCCCCAAGTTTGAACTTTCTCCAGGTCTTGATTAATTGCTGTAATCTGCTCCTGTCTGCGGTGATGAGTCTCAGTCGCTGGTAAGGGTTTTTCTGATCTAAAGTGGGAGACAAGGGTACTGTCATCTGCAAAACTGTAAACAGGATTATTCGTTTCGATCAGCAGGTCATTAATATAGATGAGGAACAGAGTTGGTGAAAGTATTGCGCCCTGAGGCACGCCCGCGTTGATGGTGAATGTGTCCGAGATGTGTCCATCGACTGCAACGTGTAGGGATCGGTTCTTAAGGAAACTGGCCAGCCAGCTGCAGAGAGAGAGGCGGGCAGTCCCAAGGACGGCAGTTTGTTGAGCAGTCCGTCATGCCAAACTCTGTCGAATGCCGTTGAAATATCCAACGCAATCGCTCGAGACTCTCCGTAGTTTTCAATTGCCCTACTCCATATATGAGTGACATAGGCCAAAATATCTCCTGTCGATCTCTCTTTGCGAAAGCCGTATTGATCATCGCTGATTATTCTGTTGTTGTCGAGGTATTTGAGTAGTTGCTGATTGACTACACGTTCCATGACTTTGGAGATTATTGGAAGCAAGGCAATTGGGCAATAGTTTGAGGGCGTGGTTTTCTTGCCTTTTTTTTGGAACAGGTTGCACTCGAGCGACTTTCCAAGAGCATGGGTAAATCCCTTTTCTGCAAGAAAGAGAAAAAAGCCTGGAAAAAACGGGTGTTAGTTCGTTGGCGCAGTTCTTTAGCACGATGGCAGGTATTCCGTCCGGTCCTGATGCCTTTTGCGTATCTAGTTCTTCAAGGATTTTGCGAATATCACGGTGAGAAAACTTAACTTCTGCCATGGTAGTGTTGATGTTCGGTATGGTGGGGAGAGTCTTGCCTTGGGGCACGTCTAAGGTAGAGTGCGATGAAAACATTTTGGCGAGCATGTTTGCTTTTTTCCTTGGCTATAGTCGCCGTGATGCCACGTTCGTCCATCAAAGGCGGGAGAGACGTTTTTGTCAAGTTGTTACTTACTGCCTTTGCTACCAACCAGAAATTCCTGGAACCACTGGGGCATTGCAAAAGTTTATTCCTGATCCTTTGATTGTGTTTGTCCTTAGTTTCTTCGATCACACGCTTGCACTCGTTTCTCGCTTCGATAAAATAATTGCGATTTCCCGCGGTCTGATTTTGTTGCCAGTACTTATAGGCTTGCTGTTTCCTTCCTACAGCTCTTTCGCATCTTTTGTCGAACCATGGCTTTCCTTTTGATGGTAACTTGATGGAATTTGGGATGTATGCTTCCATTCCTGAGGAGATTACTTGCATGATCTCTTCGCAGCAGTCTGACGGGTCGTCAGTGGCAAAGCAGACGTCGAGCCAAGGAAAATCTAGGTAGAACTGTCTTAGATCGTCCCAGTTTGCAGAATCGTAATGCCAGATTTTGCGAGGCAATGGTGGATCCTTCTCTATGGGTGGCAATTCACAAACCGTTGTAATAAGTTTGTGGTCGAAAGTACCTAATGGCGGACCAACTGTAACCTTGTACTGGTCAGGATTGGTCGTCAGAAAGAGATCCAGGAGGGGGGCGAATTCGCCCCTCTCTGAGATTCGAGTTGGTTCATCTACAAGTTGAGTAAGCCCGCAGCTGATGGCAAATGCTTCAGCTTCTCTACCTTCGTTGTCGGTCTTATTGTGATGTTTGAGCCAGATGGTGTTGTGGGCATTGAAGTCTCCCAGAACGATTATTTCTGAACTGGGGTGATCGACCTGTATTGAGTCAAAAGTGGTAGCTAATGTTGTGAAAAAGCTTTGGTAGGCGCTATCGCTCGGAGGGCGATAGAGACAACATATAAACTTGGTTAATTCCTTGGCGGTGAACTTGAGCCACATAACGTCAAAGTTGTTCGGTTCGAGTGTTTCCTCGCGGTGACATGAAAGGTCGCTTCGGACAAAAAGGCATATTCCGAACTTATATCTAAATCGGGTATGTAAGTCGTAACCAGGATAAAGGTAGTTCACTGTTGTTGTTGTAGAACATACTTGTGTTTCTGTAAGGGCTTATATGTGTGGTCTATTTGCTTGTAGATGTTGGTGTACCGAATTTATGTTTGTATTCAGGCCTCTTATGTTGCAGAAATCTATTCTAAATTGGTTCGGTATCTTTGCTGTCTGTGAAACGCGGAATGAAGAGCTCCCAGGGCCACCCAACGCCCGGAGATCCGAATGGCCGGGGAGTTTACTTCCGGAATATTTTGATCCTGGAAGCACCATCATGTCCATATATTCCTACTGTGGAACCCGGGACCACCAGCGCGGAAGCGGAACGTGATTTGGGAAAACCACTTAGCGCTTCCCAATTCTAGTGGGGTGGTCCTTCACCGGACGATGCGAGTAGGCTTAGGCATCTACCACCTAGGGCTCAGACTCATTCCTTTGGCGGTCCCTAGTCTGACAGGGGTAAAAATGGGGTTTTTTGGGTCACTCTCCAGTGATCAGCTCCAGACTTTGTACTTTGGTGTTCTCCAGTCTGGAGGAGGACGATGGGATTTGATGGGCCACATCCCATGGCAACTCGGAATGGCGGGGGCGTCACTCCCCGTAATCAAACTCCTCTCACCAGTTTGACGTTCCTGCCAGCCAATACAATGCAGCCCCTCTTGTCACAAACTGTCATTGATCAGCTCCAGACTAAACATAATCATAATCTTTTGGGTAAAAAGAAAAAAAGGAATCTGCATACTTTTAATAAATAAATATTAGACCCCAATAATATACCCAGTAATATACCAAATCTAACATAAAAAAGTAATAATCTGAAACCTGTATAAAGCTTTCATGTTTTACCATAAATATTTGAAGATTGAAAGGTTCTTTGGATGGAGAAAACCGAGGAAAAATCACACTACCAAATTTGACATTACTATTACCTATTATGATACCTTTATACGTATAGTGACCTTTTACCACCTATCTATTAAAAAGATTGGTGGTATCTAGTTTCAGTTTATCAAAATAGGTAGATTCTATTTTGACAAAATGGGTATTCAAAGGTTTTTGCTTTGAAATTTCGTTTTCCTTTAACAAAAATCAAATGAGCCACGTCTAAATGCTTTTCATAACTCGCACCCTTGTTTTAGTCGGAAGCTCTTAAATATTATTTATGTATGCAGAAAAAGGTAAGTAAACTGCAATTTAATTTTTTATTTAAAAAAAAAATCAATGATACACATTATCAGTCATAATAGTCGCGCCTAAAGTAATATCAGCTTGTAGGAGGTATTGTATTAGGCCAATTACGTTTTAAACTACATATAAAAAATGTTAAATTTAGGAAACACAAGTGTTTGATATATTTTTTCGAGATTTTTGCATCTAAAATGTCTACTTAACTATGAAATTTTAAAAGAAATTCCACATCAATATACGCTTGTAAATAAGTCAAGACCACTTTTGATGACGTCATGCGTAATCCGTCTGGCTTAGTTGTAGGAGGTATTGATTTATTCGTTAACAAGGTCTGATTACACTTCTAACATACACAGGGCGCAATTACCTGGTTCACTAGAAAAGCCGAGCCCGTCAATTTTGGGCAATTCTATTTGCATGATTGATCCCTGGAACCACAGGTAGGGACAATACCAGCCCTCTCAGAGCAGTATTTATCATCTTAAAAAAATTAAATCGAACATACCGGATCCTTCAGATAAACCGAGCTCGCTTATTTACAGAGGATGGACGTGCATACCTACCTGATCCGCCAAATAAGTCTATTCCAATTAAAGCACATCAGCCTCTTCCGCCCTTCAAATTAAAATATCTAATATCTAACACTCTCTAGCATAAATCTTATCAAAATCAATAATTACGCTCTTCAAGCGAAACTATTCAATACAGCCTCGGAACCTTGATCGTACAAGGGGTTATAGCTGATAAAAATTGGTACATCTCCCGGCTATCCTTATGGTAAGGCCATATTGTATCAATAGAAATATTTAATTTCGTAATTCCCGGTGTTTTCCTTTGGAGTGAAATTCGCTTCTATTTTCGCAAACACTAAGCCAGCCAGAGTCTTACAGATGAGGTGTATCAAGTAATCGTCAGCATAGGAATAAGGCGTTTAAAGGTAACATAAGCCGCGCAAAATTAGGAGTGTGACAATAATTAGGTATAATACTTTCATTTTCTAATATATTCTGTTTTCTATTATACGAATAGGTCAAACAAGAAATCTATAATAATACACCTAGTGATCTCTTAGGCTGTTTGAAGCCATGTTTTAGCACGCCTTTGTTCGTTTCTCGTTTAACTCGATACACCATTCCAAAGGGTATTATTTTTAGAACAAAGTTTCCAGTAATTATGTCATGCGTAGTACTGATATTAAGACAATAAGCCAGTAATAGTATTTTTTGAAAATAAAGATTACTTATTCCACACTGATTCTATGATTATAGCCATTACCTATTTAACTGAACTGATTGAGTATTAACGTAGTATCGAGAAAAGTATCTTTTATTGCTCAGTCTCACGGGGTACTTTTCACCTAGAATTACTTAGGAAGACTCACGGAACAGCTTACGCAAGTATTAGTTTCACGAATCAAATTATAGGTGGCTTTTCTGTCCATCCTTCACCAACGACGAAGAAAAAGACTTGTCTATCCAAGACCGCATAAGGAAGCTCAATTGGGTCAACGCCCATCATTTGGACTGTTGCATAAGCGAGACCAGTCTGGAAGTTAGAGATTTAGTTTATACCGCCATCACTGACCTGCTCGGCATGGATTCAGTGAAAGCACCACAGGAGAAACTTCAGTGCGTTGTCAAATGTTGCAGAAGTGTCGTGGAAGTTTTACAACATTGTCAAGGTAAGAATATAGTTTTATATTTAGGAAGATTGATACTTTAAATTTATGTTTTGGGTATTTCGCCGGTAATATTTAAGGAATAATTAACTGGTGGAAAAAGTTTTCCACATCCAGGTCAAGACGAATTCAGTCATCCAGTATTGATTTGAGAGGTTCTATCAATTAGGTACACTTTTTCTACCTTGCTTTTTAATAACCGACCTTTAACTAGTGTGCCTACCTTTGTTGAACATTGATGGAATGAGTTTAGATGACATCAATTCGGAGGCGATTATCGAGGTTTTCTTTTCTTGAGCTGCTAAGTGAAGAACGTGAATGTGGAATGACTAGTGAATGTGCAGAGCATGTGAGAAGTAAGGGAAGCGTGTGAAAGAGTCATGGAAGAAAAGGGGGATATCATGTTCATGCTGAAGGAAAAGACGAAAACGTAGTACAGGTTGACCTAAATTAGTGAGGTTAGCATAAGTTAGATCCACAGTTATATCTCATTGACAAAGCAAAGTCCTAAACTAAATGATGTCTAATCTCTGTTTGATCAAGGTAAAATTAAATATTAAAATAGAAGTAACAAATTTTAAATATTGAAATCAGACAAAAGAAAATAAGACCATACAAGAGCAAATACAAGACAAATCAATCAGATAAACAAGCACAATACATCACAATCTATTACTATAAAACTCGTTCAAGCCCTAATAGGCCCTACTCAGCAGCATTCTGCAGACCTTTCTCTTAAAGAGAGGCAAGGTGGGAGCACATTTCAGGTCGTTTGGCAAATGATTATAAATCTTTATGCTCTGGTAAATAATGGATTTCTTGGTCAACGTCGACGATGGTATTGGTAGTGGTATATCTAAATACTGTCGAGTGTTATAATGCGAATCTGCACGAGAACAAAACAAAATCGATTCTTACGAACGAGGCACACCTTTTCTAAAATAAACAACCTGTATATCGTCAACACTTTGACTCACAAATAGCGGCCTGCATGAGTCTCTAGGCCTAGCATGGCACATATATCTTAGAGCTCGCTTTTGAAGTATAAACAAAGACTGGAGCAAATAATGCCTAGACATTCCCCAAAGAGATATGCCATATCTAAGACGCGACTCTATTAAAGAGTAATACACCATGCTGCCCCACTCCTGAACCGTTACTTTGACTGCAAAGCAACCTGAGGCTACTTTTTTGGCAAGATCAACAATATTATCGTTAAACCTAAGCTCCCTATCTATCTCAAGGCCCAGAAATTTGGTACCCGATCGGCTCTAGAGAGCAGCATCTCCAATAACCAGCTCCTCCATGTCACATCTGAAACCAACTAACTTTCTTTTCCTCAAGTTAAGAACAAGGAGGTTAAAGTCACACCAGGTTTTATCCTTTAATAAATCCGAGGAAATTCCCATTTCAGATCTTCAAAGTCGACGCCATGTCATAATATAGTTGTGTCGTCCGCGAATAGGGTGAATTGGTCACTGATGTCTAAGGTGGCCAAGTCATTTATATCAAGAAGGAACAAAAGCGATCCCAGAATAGAGTCCTGAGGCATACCCCACTTAACCACCCTACCCGCGGAGTTCTCAGAACCTAAAAAGACTCTCTGCTGGCAATCCGTCAGATAAGACTCAAATCACGAGCAGGGTACACCTTTGAATCCATAGTGAGGGAGTTTATCCAGCAGAATCCTATGACTGACACAGTCAAACGCTTTGGACAAGTCACGAAAAACTGCTGCAGCCACCCTACCTACCCCTGTTTAATTGTGAGTACAGACCCTCCAGCAGTCTAAACATCGCATAATTCGTACCGCTATTCTGCCGAAACCCCTAACTAACCCAACCCTGACTGCCACTAAAAATTCTTCCATATCTACAGCGATAGTCAGATCGCACTCCACCGACAGAGACATCACAGACAACAGCATCATGATCAGACAAGGCGGTGTTGACAACAGAACAGTTTACATTCTTAACATTTATATTCGAACATACATAATCAATCAACGTTGAAGAGTACCGCGAGACGCGCGTGGAGGTTTTTACATGCATTGTCAGGCTATGCGTTTCCAACAATTTTTTTAAACTTAGAATAGAAATTGAATCGCTATCCTCAAAGTTTATGTTAAAATCGCCAGCCAAGACAACATTTATTGAAACATCTTAGAGAGCAAAATATCTAGCTTAATCAAAAATTGATTTGCATCTGAAGAAGAAGATCTGTATATGCAGATTATATACAAATTCAATTGCTTGGAATGAATCACTGAAAACTCGAAAGTACCCTCTTCCAAAATATCATCCAATTGATCAGTAGACTTAAATCAATTACCCCACAAAAAATGCTCGCCAATGAACAAAATGCGGATGGGGCCACATATCCCTGAACATGCACCCATTCATTCTGTTTCAACCAATGCTCAGTCAGTAAGACCACACTAGGATACTCGCAGTTCTCCCAAAACATAAACAATTCATCAGGTAAATATTCCAAAATCGATCATGTACATTGATGCAATATGCTCGAGTATCATCTGAGAAATTCTCTGAACTCTGAAACTCTAGTTTAACATCAATAGTACTACTTTTAAGTGCGTCGTTTTCTTTCGAGCAGTCTATTACAAATAAAACCCTATTTAGAAAATCATTATAATCCAATAATAAAAACAACAATTTCATGTTTCTACTACAATTAAATAGTAATTTTCTATTACTATAGGAACACCCAAAAAATTGCCTCCACAGTAGGATCATCTGAGTTAAGTAATCCATTGATAACCCAACCCATTAATATCTGGGTCAATGGTCGCAATCAAGCCAGAGTCCACTTCACCATGAGATGAAAGGGCTTTAATATCATCAATATATAAGGGGAGATGCTGAGTTATGACATCTGCGCTCAAAGCACAGGGCACTGTAATTCTGGTTAACAATTTTTGGGAATTGTTCTCCAGCTCCACCCTGCATTATACAAGTTTACAGTCGATAAAGAGAGGACATCAATCTGTCTTAAGTTATCTATTAAATTCTTACTATTAAAATTCTCCAAACCATCATACAACATTTTTGAGCTTGAAGAGGCCTCGCCTGTTTAAATATTTAATATTCTCCACAAAATCCTCAAAAGCAAACATTGATGCTGTCTCGATGCAGCCAACATGCGCAGAAAAGAATCTGAGATTAGTAAGAGTTTTGAGAATTTTTTCGATGAAGATTGTTAAGCAGAAAGACTAAGGCAAAGTACACCTACCGAACTACAATATTACCCATAAAAGGAACGTAAATAGTGCAGTTGAAGATAGTTTAGCTTAACATAAGGTACAACAATACGAACTCAGGGTTCGGGTATGATCAGGAGATGGCTTGTGCGCGAAGGGTCATAATCTTTAATGATTTGAGTAGAAAAAGAGGCGCGTTTGGATGAGTATAAGGCAACAAGCAGTAGACAAATAAGGCAGGGGTATGAGGCTAAAATAAGCAGGACGGTAACGAGTTAGGATCTTACTCTAACGCTAAGATTCAAGCTGCGTTTAGTGTATAACAAGTAATTTAACGTGTAATAATCGATTATTTCATGATGGAGGATGTAATGTTTATGTTTGGTGTGAATTTATAAATTAATTATCTTACTTACCAAACTGATTAACCATTGTATCAATGTTGGCTTTTTTCCTTCTTCCGTGAAAAAATCCAGGGTTATCCCTATTTTTAAGAAGGGAGATAAAAGTGATGTGGGCAATTATCGCCCAATCTCGCTGGTGCCGGTACTATCCAAGGTCTTTGAATGCTTACTGAAGGAGCAGTTGTGCAACAGTCTGTTCTCGGATAGTCAGTTCGAATTCAGAGCTAACTAAAGTCCTTTGAGGAGGGGCAGTATGTTAGTGTAACGTGCTGTGACCTCTCAAAGGCCTTCGACTGTGTCTCGCATAATATTCTCCTCGATAAGCTGGGGTTCTATGGGATGGACGAGACTAGTGTCCGTCTGCTGAGGCAGTTACTTGGGAGAACGTACGCAATTGACCTCATATGGGGGAAAGGTGTTAGGTGAGGCTGGACTAAAGTACGGTGTGCCTCAGGGCTCGTTGCTGGATCCTCTTTTTTTTAATATATGTAAATGACATAAATAGTTCTGTTCCGACATCGAAGGTTATGTTGTTCGCCGACGATACATCTGTTTCGGAGTCTGACGTATGCATGGAGAGGATAACTGAACGTATTAATGCTAGTGTAGATGAACTGAAGGCTTGGTTTGCAGCTAATGATGCCAAGACACAAAATATTATCTTCGGATTGAGCAGTATAGATCAGAACATTGAGGAGGTACGGTTTTTGGGAGTACATCTTGACCCAACATTAAGATTCGACAGGCATGTAGACTACATGGCTGGTCGTCTGTCCAAATGCCTTTTTTTATTAAAAACCTTAAAAACCGTGCCTCCTCCAGGTTTTCAGGGTGTTTTCCAGCCGGTGGCCTGTTATGCTATCGTGACATGAGGTCACTCGCCACAAGCAGCACGAGTCTTTGGACTGCAGAGGAGGGCTGTAAGGGTTGTTACAGGTCTTGATTACAGGGCTGGTGCAAGGCAGGCATTCAAAGAGCTAAGTGGCATGACAATTCCATCAAGATACGTATATGAATCTTGTTGGGGAAACACCCCAACATGTGTATTAACTTTCGTTTTTCATTGTATAGTTTGATGATAAGACTCTGTATGTCTGCAGTAAAAAAAATCTACTATGGCATAAATAAATAAATAAAGGTATAAATATAGATGGAGCCTACCTAAGTCACCTTCGTTTTGCGGATGATAGTTGAGGTCCATGTTAGAAGAACTACAAGCAACATCAAAGCAGATTGAACTTAAAAATTAATTTGGGGAAGACTTTTTGTCTTCCAACGACCAATGAGGATGTTAGAGTCAGCATAGAAGGGAGAGTTCTTGAGATTGTCGACGAATATGTATATTTAGGCCATACCATCAGGCTGGGAAAACAAAATCAAGCAGCGAAAATATCTAGAAGGATAGGATTGAGGCAAACTGGGATACATTCTAAAATCACAGAGCATTCCCATCAATCTTAAAAGGAAAATATATGATTCCTGCATTCTACCAGTAACATCTTGTGGTATGGAAACAGTAACTTTCACGGAGAAAAGTGCATATAGGCTCAGAATAACACAAAGAGCGATGGAGCGTGCCATGTTGGGAATTAGCTTGAGAGATCACGTAAGAAATTTTGAGATTCGAGGGAGAACAAAGGTTGTCGATGTCCTCAAACGAATAGCACAGCAAAAGTGGTGATGGACAGGTCATGTGGCAAGACAGGATCATTCCAATTCCAAATGGACAAAGAGAGTAATAGATTGGCGTCCAAGAACGTGGAAGAGAAGCGTTGGAAGGCCCCCAAAACGATGGCGGGACAACTTCCAAAGGATAGCAGGAAGGGGATGGATGCAGACTGTTCGAAACAAACAAGTGTGGAGATCATTGGAAGAGGCCTACATTCAGGAGTGGATGAACATAGGCTGAGAAGAAGAAGATGTCTGCAGTATGATTGAGTCATAATTCAAACCCAACTAGATTTATTTCACCCCAAGTAAATAGCAATTTGTGCATTTCAAACATTGTATTTCCGTTACTCCTTAGTCCGAACCTGGATTGTCGATATAATAGATTCCGTTATATGCAACAATCTCTAAAAAGCAAGTTGACACTCCGTCAAGGAAATCCTTATTAATCGTTCTAAATTTAATATATCTTTGTCTCCGTTAATGTTGTGTAAACAACAATACGTTAAATAAAGAAATAACATGCTTCCACCCTCTCAAATGCATCCGCCTTCGCGCAATTTCCCGTTTTAAATCTCCCTGTCCGCGCCGGCGCCGGTAGGAAAAATTTATTTTAGTACCTTAAAAACACTCAACGGTGATGCATCAATTCAGTCATCGCTCTGCATCTACCCAGTCGTAGCTCTGGTAGACGCCAAGATATTTAGTAGGTTTTCTCATTTGTTTGCACAGATATTTAGGAAATAAATAAGTCGGCTCTTGGAAGTGCTTGCGGTATAGGTGTTTCCTAATTTTAACATTCTTTGAATATTAGGGGCGAAATACCTAGGAATAACAGAGTTTTGGATATGTATCTGCCACAACAATAAAACCTATCTAATAGTTTATGCTATATTTGCATGTAAAGTTACAACATAGTAACAATAACTAAGTTATTGTTGGTTCCATTTGTCAGATAACTTATTGAATCCCCAAACGACACGTGATATGTTCAAGTAAGCCACTTGAACTTCGGCTTCTTTTGTTATATTTATTTGTAATTATAATCTCTGTATGTGTCTGTCCTATCTTTATTCGTGCTGATAATATTTGCTGTAACACTTGTAAAAACCAGGAAACTATTTAAGATTTATTTGTTTTAAATTTAAAATTATAACTGAGTTTAGGTTACATAATATTAGCAAAAATAAAGGTTACATTATTTAATCTATTATCTGAGACTTTATTGAAGCTACAGAAGGTCAATGCTAATCGAAATTAGATCACTTATAACTTTGACTGTTATGCATTTGAAATTTTTTGCCTTCCAAATACATGCACGTGAGGTTGTGTTATTCGTTCTGTAAATATGTTATAGGTTTAATTTCATTGGAATTAAACGTTCAAACATGCCTTGAAAAGGACATCTAATTACAACTTTTTTTCAACGAATTGCATGTGTTAGGTTGCCCAACTTATGTTTGTAATTGTGTGAAAATATCTGATTAATATCCATAGTATTTAATAAATAAAAAGGCGAGGTGAACAAATATGTTTTGACAAACTAATATTATGTAATTGATTGGGAAAAAAATATGTTTTTTTTTTACAAAGGGTTAAGGCCACTTTATGAACTTTGTATTAAGTGCGTCTTCTTAATAAATTTGAAACACTTTTGAAATGCGAATTTTAAGAAATTCAAATAACTAAGAATAGTTTATTCATGCTGAGTATTATCAAATGTTTAATTATTTCTACGCTGGTGGTTAGACGAGCAAAATTCAAAATGTTCATGATTCACATACATCTGACTTATTACAGACAATTATAAGGATATCCATGTTGTATAACGGTAGACATATTCAACATTAAATTAAAGTACATTATGGTAGGATGGAGGCGAAGCTAAGAGAAGTTCACAACAGCAGCGTCTGGCCCAGAATGGGCGGCTGATTATAAGCCCCGCAAGGCGCCACCAACCCGCAATGGCCAGCGTGGTGGTTAATGCCAAATACCCCCTAAATGCATAACATGTCAAGAAAGAAGCGACCCCGAGTTCCCGGCCGGCGCCCCGCATTTTCTGGACTACGGCAGCGGTCATAGAAAACGGGACAGGGGTGCGAAAAGTAATCCCCGGGTTACCCCAGGCTACTGCAAAATATTGGACGTAGCAACATATAACATCAGATCACTAGCAGACGAGGACAGAATGGAAGAACTAGAATCAGAACTCAACAAGATAAAGTGGAGCATTGTAGGGCTCTCCGAAATTAGAAGAAAAGGAGCAGAATATTTGGCTCTCAGGACATCTATTTTTTCCATAAGGGAAGTGACAACAACATGTACGGTGGATTAATGGCTGAAGCCACTCATGCTGGATATTGGACGTACATCCCAAAGGGTAGCATATCTGACAATTAAAATTAACAACACGAAAACCTTAAAAATCATCCAAACCTATGTTCCAACTCCCCATTACCACGCAAGATGAGGAAGTAGACAATTTCTATGAAGACGTAGATAAGTGTATGAATACCAACATTGCAACCTATGCTTTCGTGATAGGCGACTTCAATGCCAAATTAGTGAAGAAACAGGAACCCTACGAATTTGCTATTGGAAACTGTGGAACGGGCACAAGGAACGAAAGGGGGAATATGCTCCTAAACTTCTTGAATGACCACCGCTTATATGCCATGAATACTTTTTTCCAAAAGAGTGAGGATATGAAATGGACATGGAAAAGCCCAGACGGGAAAACTAAGAACGAAATAGATTTTGTAATCACAAGTAGAAAAGAGATCGTTAAAGATGTGACAGTACTGGACAACTTCACTACTGGTAGTGACCTTAGGCTGGTGAGAGCTAGAATAGAAATAAACGTCAAAAAGGAAAGAAGTAATATGGTAACGAAAAGGTCGAATGCCAATATCGATGCTAGAAAACGAAAAAACTCTAAAAAGAAATACGTAGACAAGTCAGACGAGACATACAGCACTTCAACGAACATCACATCAGGAAAACTATTGAAGAAAATGGCAGAAGTGTCGCCACCCCAATCTGCATCAGCATACCCTGTTGAAATAGCATCATCCTTTTTGTAAAATATTAATTTTAAATTCAATGCCCCTTTAATATAACGTAGCACCCTTTTTAATGGGACTATGAACTTTCCACTAGCACAATTTTGAAATCTAGATAAAAAACTGATACTTGAACATAAGTCAGGTCTTGTCCCTAACATTGCTAAGAGAATACATAATGCACCCAATAATCTGTCTGCACTTATGTTCAATATCAATACTTTCAGATTTTTCCAGCTTTAAACAATGATAATCAAAATTAGGGTCCATGGGTGTGGCTACAGGTTTACATTCTAACATACCAAATTTGGCAAGCACATTTATTAAATACTGGTTTTGGTGCAACAAAATTTCAAAATTGGTAAAATCTTGCTCTACTGATATCCCCAAAAAATAATTTAAAAGACCTAAGTTTTTCATTTTAAATGACAAATTTAAATTTAACTTTAAATTATTGATTTCCTTAGGACATGATCCAGATATTAAAATATCATCAACAAAAATCATTATGTAAATAACAACCCTTGAAGTAACTTTAATATACAAACAATTGTCACACTTGTTCTTATAAAACCCTTCATTTAACATAAAATTATCAAATTTTTCGTACCACTTTATTGGTGCCTTTTTAAGACCATAAATTGCCTTTTTTAATTTACATACTTTTCCGTTTATTTCACACCCTTTTGGCAAGTACATATACAAGTTTTCTCTCAGGTCCCCATGCAGAAATGCGTTGCAGACATCCATCTGATAAACTGCCCAAACTTTCTGAGCACACACGGACAAAATTGTTCTGACTGTAGTCAATATGACTACAGGACTGTACACATCCTCCAGAACATTTTGTTTAAAACCCCTTGCAACAGATTTTACCCTCTTTATTTTTTTTTAGCTTAAAAACCCATTTACTATCTATTATCTCACCTTCATTTGATTTTTCGACAAGTTGCCAGGTATCATTTTCGACTAAAGCCTTCATTTCCTCATCCATAGCTTCTTTCCAGTTTCTTGCATACTTACTATTTATGGCTTCATCATATGTTACGGGTTCATCTATGTCTAAGGTGAAGAAACTCATGTCCTAATCTGGATACATACTCGGTACCTTTAATGCTGCGGAGGGCCTTAATCTTTCACTTCTGGGTCTTAAAGATGTTTCATTTATTTCCTCTTCTCTTATGGGATCTGCTTCTTGGGGATTAAATACATTCTGTACATTTTCTGGTGTCTCATCTATCATATCTTCTTCAAAATCAAAAAATCAATTCAAAAATTATTTATTATGTAATAGTTACAGTGATTATTACATAAATGGTAACATTCGCGTGGGCGTTCTTCCATGTTACCTGTACAGAAGTAGGATATACTTATATTATATTACAGCCTCGATTACAGCACATACGCAGTTAGACTGATAACAGTCACTGCGAACTTACACTAAAACAGTTACATCATATTGAGCAGATGACTCTTATATTTTTGTTTAAAGGTAGCAAGTGAATTATCCACAATAAAGTTAAAAACATATGAGTTTAACAATTCTATTGCCAGGAATGCGAATGAGTCCCTAAACTTGGGCGTCCTATGCTGAGGGATGTGAAACCTAACTACATTCCTCAGATTCAAGTCATGCAAATCCCGCCTAGCTATCAAATACTCGCAAAGATATCCAGGGCATCTGGACTTATACAACTTATATACAAATACACCAAAATGAAACATTACACGATATTCATATTTAAGGATTCTATTCTCTATATACACTGGAGTTATATGATCAAACTTGTTCACACAGTACACAAAACGAATGCACGAGTTTTGAGCTAGCTGAAGTTTCCTTTTATATGCAGAACTTAAAAATTTAAAATAAACCACGCTACAATAATCTAGCTGTGGGAAGAGAAGAAACTCAACCAACATAAGCTTCACACTCATGGGCAAAGTATACTTAAATGCGTATAGACTTTTTAGTTTAAAGTACAAAGCGGATATTTTCTTTCTAACATGAAATTCGAAGTCCAAATGCACATCGAATGTCAACCCCAGATTTTTGGCATATTCAACAGATGGCAACAAAGAGCCATTAATATGAAGAGTAACAAAATTACACAATTCAAATTTATGTCTTATTGATTTGGAACCTACTATCATACAATTACTCTTACTCGCGTTAAGCATTAGACCATGGCTGCTGGACCACTCGAAGATCCTGCCCAAGTCGCGGACCCCCTGCCCGAGAGCATAGCAAGCATTCTCGGGAGCAAACCCAGCAAGAAGCTGCGTGTCATCCGCATAGAGATGCATGGAGCAATATCGAATCTGCCTAGGAAGATCGGAAGTATACAGGCTAAAAAGCAACGGCCCAAGGATACTCCCCTGTGGGACACCGTGCCTTGTTTTCACAGCACTCGACCTTGCTCCATCCAACTCGACGAACTGTATGCGAGAAACGAGATAGCTACAGAACCAATTGCAAACCTGTCCAGAAAAGCTATAGTACCGCAACTTGGCGATCAGCATATCATGATTGATAAGGTCAAAGGCCTTGCTGTAATCCAGAAGGACCAAGCAAGACATCATTGTGTCATCCATATTCTTAACTATGTCAGTTGTCACTTTACTAAGAGCAGTCGCGGTACCGTGGCCCCTCCGGAAACCAGACTGTACCTCAGGCAGGATCCTCTTGTCATAAATATATTCGTTAACCATATCACATACTAGTAACTCAAGCATTTTGGCCAATATTGGTAGAAGACAAATGGGTCGCAGCTCGGCAAAGCTCTCTATTTTGGGAGACTTAGGTAGTGGTTTAATAATAGAGGACTTCCACACCCCAGGAAACTCTCCACTCTGCAAACAGCCATTAAATAATGTAGCCACAACTGCCACAATGTGATCAATACTAAACAGCAATATATTATAGCTTATACAATCAATACCCATACTTTTAGATTTAATTCTAGCAAAGGCCTGGTATACATCAAGCTCAGTAATAGTTCTAAAGTTAAATCTTACATCATCCAGACCATCCAGTACATTGTTTCTAAAATACTCCAACACTGTATTATCAACCGGAACAGCCAACTGATCAACACTAGCAAAATAATCACTTATCTGAGTAACGTTCTTTAGATGGGTAGGAATGTCAATGTTACTTCTGGAATGTATGTTCCAGCTATTGATTTTAGACCAAAGTTTTTTAGAATCCTTTTTGGATTTGCTTAATTCAAAAGTCATGTAAGCTCTCTTTTCAGAGCGAATTGCAAATGCTAAATAGTTTTTAACATCCAAATAAAAGTCTTTGTGAACCCTGTCCCGTGTTCGTTTATATTTATTGAAAGCCCTTTTCTTTAGTTTTATGATTTCCTTTATGGTGTCCGTAATATAAGGTTTATATTTACGTTTAATGTAAGAACTCTTAAGTGGTGCGTGTCTGTCAAATACTTCAGTTAGCTGTTGGTTGAAGGTATCAAGTTTGGCAGCAACAGTGTCTTGCCGCAACGCAACATCGAAGTCGATCCGCTGCATTTCTAAATCAAATTGATGGTTATTAAAGTGGCTGAAGTCTCTATAGGTTATGCTTTTTGGGACCGCTATTGGTGCCTGTATCTCAAGCGTGGAGAACACTAATCTATGATCGGTTACTTTGATCATCGCCATAGTACCCGAATTTATAATGTTTATGTTGTTTTCAATGCAAATAATATCAATTAAACTACATGAATTTCTAGTTAACCTAGTGGGTTCATTAATAACTTGCGTAAGATTAAAAGTATGCAGAATCGACTCTAAATGGTTGCTCTCCACACTTTCGAGAAGGCAATTAACATTCAAGTCGCCCATAAGCAGGGTATGGTCATACGAAGGTGACAGCACTGAAAGTACATTCTCGATGCACTGCACTTGCCAATAGTTAACTAGGGGAGGCCGATATAAAATACCAACCAGTATTTTGCTGTTTTTAGACATTACTTCAATCCATATTTGTTCTACACGGCTCCCCTCGTCAAGTAGCATTGACACGTCCACGAGCTTACACCGTAAGTTTGTTGACACATATACACCCACACCTCCACCTCTGGTCACTCTATCGACACGATAAAATTTGTAACCCGAAATATTTAACAAATTATCCGGATACTCTGGGTGTAACCACGTTTCTGTGATGGCTAAAATGTGAAATTGTTCTTGAAGTAACAAGTCAGTTATATCGGTAAGAGAGGGGATGAGGGATCTTACATTGATATGAGCCACATATAAACTTTTTGCAGGGGTTATACTCTGTGGTTGCTATTTAAACATCTGGTTTTTAAATTCGTCAAGTTTTTGGTTATAAGTAGGACATTGATAACTCCAAGCCGCATGGTCGGCATTTACTTTACTATTTGTCTTTAGGTTATACTTATCACAATTAATACACTTTAATGTTGTTTCATGGCAGCTCTTCACCTCATGGTCCTTTGCACATCTCGGGCACACTATGTTATTTTGACAGTTAGTTGCCAAGTGGTGGTAACCGCAGCATTTATAGCATCTTCTGATTTCTACACCATCAAACACCCTACAGTGGTCATATCCAAGAAACTCAAAACCCTCATCCATAATATTTCTATAAGTCATTGGACTTACTTGTATCAAACATTGAAAATGTGTAGGCTTGTTCTTTAGCGGCTTTATGCTCAATAATTTTAGTTCGCCACCTTTGTCAAAAATTGATTGGTTTTGTTGCTTCAGCATCTTCAACAACATTGACTCATCATGTTTTTCTGTGATCCCAGAAATTCTAATCCGATGCTGAAAATTACTAACATTATTAACCTCGTATTTTTCCGGTAATTTTTTAGATATTAACTGTTTGAGTCTATGTGCGTCATCTCTTGTGGGGCAATTAAGTACCATGCCCCCATTACTGGTGACCCTTAAGCATTGAACAGCAATATTTTCACTACAAGGATTTACGTTTTGCAGCAAATCACACTTTGTAGCAGCTACACTTTGAGTAGTGTTTATTGGCCTAACAACAATCGTATTTTTGCTTTTAACAGCTTTAGCAAAAGTTTGAGCTTCATCCTTCTCTAAATTTTGATTTTGAATTTTTTCAGCTAGTTTGTCTAAATTACACTGGACATTCTTGGTTGTGTCGCTTTGATTCTTACTCAGCTGCTCTATTTTGACACTCAAGTGTGCTACTTCGTTAAGAACTGCACTAAAATGAGAACTTTGTTTTGTTAGTATTTCTGCAAAAATGGTACTCTTGATGTCCTCTATAATGTCTTTCTTCAGCTTATTTATCAACTCCTCAACATCAGATTCTGGGCTTTTTTTACTCTTCGTTCGACATTCTTCGCAATAAAAACACAAAGTGCGCAACTTCTTTAATTCCATGCATCTTACTTCTGACGCGCTAAGCTTAGCACATAATGAACAGTATTTGTCACCGCAGAGCTCACATGGCCACAGAGATGCCTTACTCTCATCTGTTTTGCAGTTCCTGCAATTCATATCGGCGTTTATTTTATTCCATATCGCAAAACATAAACTGTAGAGCAAATTACAAACTCCGGTCCTGTCCCCCGAGGTTTCTGGGCTTAATTATGTTCTTAGGAAAATCACCGTACACAATCTGGCAACACCGATCAACGAGCCGGCCTCATCGGGAGATGGAAACACGTGTTGTTACTGTTGTTTTAAGTTTTTCAGGTTTCCACTGAGGACGCTATCAATCACGCACAGTTAAGGGAGTTTAATTATTCCAATATCACTGATTTTACCATTAAAGTTTCACCAATATCAGGATTATTATGAAAAATACACGCACGAACGTAAACAATCAATGCACGCTGTTGCCGCTTCGTTTATACACTATGTCTTCTTCATGGGATTTGCCGACTTCTAGATCTAACGAGACAAATTTTTCCAATAAAGGCTCTTCATGTTTGTGTTCTTTCATATCTAAGATTATTTCCCTTTCTATGGTAACCTTATTTTCTTTTTCATAAAAAATTCTATACCCCTTTACATTTTCAGAATACCCAAGATATATTCCCTTTTTGCCCTTCATATCTAATTTCTTTCTTTTTTCTTTAGGAATATGTGCCCAAACGTCAGTCCCGAATATCCCTTTTACCATGTTTAAACTAAAAGATTTATTAAATAATATCTCAAAAGGTGTCTTTCCTTCAACGGGGCTGGTACCTGTTCAATTTAGCAAAAAACAGCTCTATTTGCTGCCTCCGCCCAAAATTTCTTTGGCAACTTACTCTCAGCTAGCATAGCTCCGACAGCCTCCAGAATGGTTCTAAACTCCCTCTCTGCTCTGCCATTTTCTTGGAGAGTATAGGCTACAGTAAATCCTTGTTTAATGCCTTTAATTTTACACAAATTAGCCATAGAAGAGTTTATAAATTCAGTACCATTATCGCTTCGTAACACCTTAACACTTTCCCCAGTTTGATTTTCAAAATAAATCAAAAAATCTTTTAGTTTTTCATAAACATCACTCTTATTCTAAATAAAATATATGAACCTGTATTTGCTAAAATCATCTTTTAACAAAAAAATGTAACGGGCATTATTTAAAGAACACTCTTCCATAGGGCCTCACAAATCCAAATGTATAAGATTACCCGGTTCTTTTCCTCTATTTTCATTTACATAAAATGGCTCTCTACATTGCTTTGCCTCAACGCAAGATCGACAAAATGGATCAGTTTGTTTAAAATGTATGTTATTTTTATTTAAAAAATTTTTAGTGTACCTAAAATTTTGATGCCCTAAGGCTTTCTGCCACCACATGATGTCAAAATTTTTTGTTAAATAACAAGTACTTGCTTCAAAATTACTAAAATTTTTATCTTTGGTTTTCACACGTGTGGTCAGAGGGGCCAGATATCTTAAACAACATTTTAAACAATTTATTACTTCGGATAGCAACTGCTATAGGAATACCCTCTTTATTAATAAATTGAGCCTGCTCAGCGTTAGAAAACATTGACAAACCCTTGTCGAGCCCTGAGAAAACAAATTAATTTTTAAATCAGGCACATAAAAAACTTCATGCAGAGAAACTAAGAGAAAGCTAGTACCATTAAAAGATAGTAAACAAATTTTACCTTGACCTTTTACTTCTAGAGTAGCACCATCATCAATCTTTACATATCTAGGCACCTCTAAGCTCTCGTAAACACAAAACATATCTCTGTCTTTGCACATGTGTGGGACGTCCCACTGTCCATACACCATTCCAAATTTACCTCTGATTTGATGTCGGAAACAGCCACCAAAGCCATACCATCATTTACACCATTTTTCCTGTCCTTCTCATAGTTCTTTTTTTTGCAAAACAATCCCGTAACAGATGGCCCCTTTTCTTACAATACCCACACTCAATATTTTTACACTGGTTTTTCAGGTGTCCAATTTTGCCACAAAAAAACATTTTTTACTTTTGTTTTGATTCTGCTCTGACATTTCACGGGCTGGAGCGTGCGATGATTGGGATGTCGCCGCTCCTTGAAATGTCATTAGGGCCACAGATTTTTTATCGTCGTGATTCAGCCGCTCCTCTTCGATCAACAGATTATGTTAGATTATTTATGTTTTGATTTTCATGCGGCACGCTCTCCCAAGCAGACCGGAAATATATATTTTTGTGGCAGATACATAATAATTTTGGTGATTATCATTTTTTCAGGAATGTCCTCGCCATTTTGTTTCAGCTTAGCGTGCAAATTATTGACTTTAGATACAAAAGTGTTAATTGTGTCATTCTCAAACTTTAAATTGTAAAATTGCTCATTTAACAGGTGGGAACTCACTTCAGATTTCCGTTCGAAAATGCTCTCTAACTTTTCCCACATTTCATTTGCGGATTGATATTGCATTACATGTGATACTATGTCTTCCTCCATCCTGAGAACAAAGGCTTCCTGAGCACGGGCATCTCTTAGCTTCCGTTTAGCTACTTTATCAGCATCCTCTGCAGCTGGTCTCTGTTCAACTCCACTGGTAAGCTCATATAGGCCCTTGGCTATTAGCACCAACTTGGCTTGAAATTTCCATACATTCTAATTGGCATTATTCAATTTATTGATAACTTCCATTGTACAATGGATACTTATTTTTTTTTTACTCTATATTTTAGCACGCACGGGCACACAAAAAACGTTTACTTCAGATTACTACCACCTATTTATCTGCTGAGCCCATAACCTGTGGGGGAAGCTAACTGGTGGCAGTAATAAAACACAAGGAAATACAGATACTATAAGTATTTAATTAAGTAAACGTTGGAAGTTATATATCGATGAAGTCAATTACTATTCTCTGTAAAAGGCGCGAGAGCACACACTTTCTTATTCACATCTGACATTACTTGACATATATATATATAAGCGCATGCGTTAACATCAGCGTTACCAATATACAAGCATTAAATAAACTAAAGGTGAGTTTACAACTACACATATGAGATGGGTGGATGACATTAAGAGTACCGCTGGTAGAGATTGGATGCAGAAAGCCAATACCAGGAGGACATGGTTCCAGTTAGAGAATGCCTATGTTCAACAGAGGGCGCAAATAAGCTTATGATGATAATGACATTATGGAGAATATTTTCTTGAAATTTAACTCTTTATTTATATGTTGCATTTTATTTCTTTAAGTTTATTGTTAGGTGGCTGATGTAAATTTGTTGGTTTTGGAAATAAATTCCCATTAACATTCATTGAGTTGCGTGATTAATTTTAAGTGTTCTGATTTTATATGTCATTTTATTCGCAGGGGGACCGGTCAGCGCCGACGAATTCCTCCCGGCATTGATTTTCGTCGTTTTAAAAGCCAATCCGGCAAGGTTAAAAAGCAATATCCTCTATGTCACAAGGTTCTGCAAGGATTCCAAATTGATGCAGGGCGAAGCAGGATATTATTTCACGAATTTGGTAGGTTGAATCTCAAGAAAACACGTGGGTGCGGTATTCTTATCTACTATCTTCCCAGCTAAAGCTTAACTCACTCGACTGCTGGTTATATAGAAAAAATTGGACACTCAGGTCTAATATTTGAACTAAATTGATGGCCATTTGCTTTCAAGCTAGGAAAATTTCGCCTAAATTTAAAACTAAATATTTTCTTAAGCAGATTTGATATCGATCTCTTGTTTTTAATGGTTAATAGATTTGTTCCTTAAGAAAAAATTTCCAATGTTGGATTTTTTTAAACTCTCAAAAATTTTTATATACAGGGTGTCAAAGAAAACCATGATTTTTGCTCCAATTTCAATAGCATGTAACTTACATAATATATTTTTTTTAATTTTGTCACTATATATCAATTGAATCACTGGTCCAGCAAAGAAAGTAGTCTGTCAAATTTTTGATATTATTTTTGTGTACCTAAATGTGGTGATGTTCAGTGGCGTACTTATAAACACTTATATGTCTATGGTTTATCTCACAAACATCAACCTAGTGCTATTTAATAAGAGTTTTCAAAACGAGTTTAATTTTAGGAATAATGTTGTATTTGCTAAACAGCAATTTGCTGTTGAAGACGGGGCCGCCGCGCGGGAAATTATTATATTTTCCGATGACTAATATATATAAAGGAGTCTATAGATTATTGTAATCCATTGGGGATACGATGAATATTATTTATTTATTAGATAAATTTTAATTACGGTTAATTAATATATATTAAAAAATAGAAAAATATATTTGGCAGTTAAACTCGAAATATTAAGTCGCTCGGGCCCCTTGGCCCCTGATTACGAGCCGCCGCTGATCAGAGATACAAAACTAGATGAGGTGCTCTACACACGGAGTGCCACAATAGGATTTTGCAGTAGAGGACAGGCCGTTCTGGAAAACTCCCAGAAAGCTTAATCTAACCTAATCTAAAACAAGCATGAATATATTATGCATTTTGTATCATTGTTATAATATTTTGGGTTAACCGTTTATTTATAGTTTAAGAAAAGAAGATATTTAAGGGAAACTATTGCGTAAGCAGCACACTTTATGATCGTAAAATATATGGTCTGTAAATAGTTTTTGTCGTACGTTACTGAAGCCGCACAACTTATGATTTTTTTAATTGGCATGTATTTAACCAGACAACTCTTCGTGGAGGATATAGGTATATTTCTTAAGAGTATAATTTTCTTTCTTTAATCTGAGGTATATTTAGTGTCATAATCACCTACTGCAGAATATTTTTTGATAAAATTGTGAGGTTAAGTGAGTCAAAACAACCAATTTTCTAACCAGAAATAATTGTTGAAAATTCGTGGTTTATTTGGCGAAGATATTATATTTCTAGTGCTCAATTGTACAGGAAAAATTCGTTTTTCTCGACAAGTAATTGTTCGCAGGGATTTCATAAGTTAAATGATTTTATCGCGTATTTTCAACTTTGAGGTTGGAAAACGTGCTCGACGTAATGCTATGCTATGCCTGGGAACAGTGCAAAGCCAAATACACGTTTGGCAAGAAATTTTTATCCATAGGATTTTAATGCGATAACAGAGTACGTTAGATACGAGACCTAAAGTTAAAAAGAGACACAACGTATGCCATTCCTTGCGCAGCTTTCCCCTTCCAGCAAGGCGTGGTCACTCGGCGTTCGCTGTCGGCGACCGTCCGATTCCAGTTTAGTAGTTTAGTTTTAGTTTAGTTTAGTAAGGGACACGTCGCTGAGGACAGATTATTTCTGGCATACTTCATTTTTACGATTTTTGCGAAATTTTCTTTGTTTCTTAGTTACTTTTAATCACTGTTCTATCCGAAAATACAACAGTGATTTTAAAATTATTGATTACAAAAGGCTGTGCGGAAATGATGCAAAATAAAATAACTTGTTTGACCTGTTTCTATGCGCTTACAGACAGTGTTGCCAGGCGATTGTCAGATTTCACCAGATTCTGCGAATTGAAAAGTTGTCAGATTTGACCAGATTTTATCAGCAGTTATGTTTTTTTTAACAAATTGGTTACAAAAAAATTAATAATTAATAATTTCCACCCAAATCTGATTAAAAACTTAATTTAAAAATAAAAATAAAATAGGAATGGTTCTATGTATTCAATGGAACGAAAACATTAACCGTTTAGCATTGCAAACTTAACTTTAACTTAACATGACATACCTGTTCAATAAAAATTTAAACTGAATACGATATTTATACAACTACTTCATCTTTTACTATAAATGAATGCAGAACGTTTAACCAAAAGCTTATCTGGAATATTGTAGCAAAAGCAATGTTGGTTATTTTCGTTTGTTTGCCTGAATGCAGTCCAAACTTGTATCAATGTTACTATTTTGCAACAACACTCTCTATCTAACAAACAACACAGTACAATTTAAAAAACCAGTAGAACAAAGCGTCATACGCAATGAGCCAACAATGGGTCTTCTTAAATTGCAAAATTCCTAAATGACGAATAATATGTCGAAATTAATAGGTAGGGGAAGGAAATAATTCAAGAGCAAGACTCAACGCAAGCAAAGCGAAAATATGATGCTCGGACTTTATTTTTAACTCGCGTGTACCTATCGCAAATTTTCGACCTTCGGACCTGCTCATTTCGCAACAGCCCACTGTTGTCGTTCTAATATTTCACTTCACAAGTGCCCATCCGTTCGCTTCGCTCGCTCCGGGGGCGCAACCAAACAAAACCAACCCAATCTAACCCAAGGCAATGCAATGCAAATGAAGAAAAAATAACTTTGAAAATTATATGAAATAGCGCGTACGCATGCGTGAAGGCTGAAAATTGCGGTAGGTAGACGCGAATTATTTTTATATTTTAGGGTAACGCAGTTTTCGGGGAAGTTCCGAACTCTAAAAAATCCCAGCTGGCGTTGCATGCCGTTATAGTATAAATTTACCAAAATACGTACAATACAATAGAGGTTTTTATTTGACTGCAATCCGCATAGAAAAAAAAGTGAATTGTACAATATTCCATAAATCACCAGATTTGACCTATAAAATAAACAATTTTCACCAATCAACAAAACCTTCTCAAAATCACCTGATCTGATGAATTTTCACCAAGTTCGGCAACGCCGTAATACAGAAAGTTCGTCGATCTGCCTCGGTGGGCTTCGTCGCCAACGAAGGTCGTCCTATGCGAGAGCGTCCGCGCGTTTGTTGCTGAATGGAAGGGGAGTAGGGGAAACCAGGGGAATTCCGTCTCTTTCTCTCTTTAACTTTAAGTCTCGTATTTAACGTACTCTGTTATCGCATTAAAATCGTATGGATAAAGATTTTTTGCCAGACGTGTATAGATGAAAATAATGAAAAAGCTACTGATGGGGCAATTTCTGAATGCCAAAAATGTCAAAAAATTGTGTTAAAGGGAGATGGTTGCTATCAATGTGATGTTTGTCGATGCCATATTCACAAGATATGTGCGGATCTCTCAGTAAGTGAGGACAGGTGTATGCCATTGCAAAAGCGTCTTCTGGTGTTCCTCTGTGATGGTTGCTTGCATATTACACGGAAAATTCCCCTCATTGTAAGGATGTTGGAAGACATTAAAGTAGACATCGAAGAAATAAAAAATGCATCACCGGCAAAGCAAAACACTCTGGCAGATGAACGCAAGTCTTATGTAGAGGCTACTAAGCAAAAAAAGATTGAATCAGTTGTCATAATTAAACCTACCAACGGCCAAGCAAGTGCAGTTACGAAGAAAGACATACGAAGGCAAGTAAATCCTACGGGTCTTGGCATATCTAAGTTTCGAGAGGGAAATGATGGTAAAGTTATCATTGGCTGTGATAGTAGGGATGGTATTGGTGCGCTGAAGACTCAGCTACAAGCAAAGCTTGATCAAAACTATGTTGTGGAAGAGCCCCGTTTAAAAAACCCAAAACTCAAGGTTGTAAATATAAGTATGGATGATATTGGCCTTGAAGATAATGACAGTGATATAATTGAAGAGATCGTCAAGTGCAATAAGCTGAACCGAAATTCCACTTTTGAAATGAAGGTGTTAAAAAAAACTAAAAATAAGTTTAATAAAATTGATATTTTATTGGAGTGTGATCCTAAGACCCATGGCATTCTGTTAAGAAACAAAGTTAAGTTTGGTTGGTCAATATGTACAGCTTTTAATCATATAAGTGTGCTTCAGTGCTACAATTGCATGGGTTTTGGGCACTATGCCAAAGAGTGTAGATTAAAAAGAGTGTGTTCATGTTGTGCGGATGAAGGCCATTCATACAGGGACTGTCAGTCTCAGGTTAAAAGATGTAAAAATTGTATAAGGTCATTTGAGGGCGGAGATACAGATCTGGACATTCGCCACACATCACTTGATAAAAAGTGTCCTCTTTTCCTAAAAATGGAGGAAATTCAAAATAAAAAAATCAATTATTGTTAAAAATTATAATATGACTCTACCTACTGCTAGAGACAACACTTTTGTTTTTAGTGTGGCTCATCTGAATTTAAGATCTGTGTTTACTGGCTTCGATGATTTTACTGATATGGTAATAGCAGAAAACTTTGATGTTGTGGCTGTTAGCGAGACATGGTTGACTCCCATGGTAACATCTGATAGGGTGCGAATTGAGGGCTTTAATTTTTTCAGGAGTGACCGTTCTGAGGGACGGGGAGGTGGAGTTGGTGTATATGTCAAGAGTGGGTTTCAAAGCGAGGAGCTACAACTGCAAATACCAAAGGTTGACGGGTTTGAAAATATTTGGGTAAAAATTAAAATAAATTCTAAAATAACCTGCGCCTTAGGTGTAGTATATCGTACTAAAAAGAATGTACTAAATTGTGTTAATGTTATAGATCAAATTCTTCCTGAAATTCTTACTCAGTATGAACATGTTATAGTCTTAGGTGATTTAAATGTAAATATGATGCCCTATAACCTGCCTAATCCTCTGTCTGATGTCTTTGATTTTCTTGGTTTTACTCAAATTATAGATGAACCAACTAGGGTTAGTGGGGAAAGCTCCTCTCTACTGGATCCTATTTTTGTAAGTAAGGAGAGCTCAATAGTTTCTGCAGGTATCCTTGATGCACGTAATATAAGTGACCATAAACTAACATTTTGCAAAATAGGAATTCAGTCGAAAACATGCTCTCAAAAATTTGTGACCTATAGAGATTTTAAAAGTTTTGATGAAGATGCTTTTTACAATGACTTAGTAAATATACCCTGGAATGATATATTTTATATGGCTGATATTGAGGGGAAGGTTAATTTTCTTAGCACCCATTTAACATCTTTGTTTAGGGAGCATGCCCCTATTAAAACGTCTAGAGTAACTAAATCTCCTGCTCCCTGGCTTACGCCAGCACTGAGGGCACTTATGAGGGAAAGAGATAAGGCTTGTGCAAGGTATAAGCGAAATAAATCTCCAGAAAACCTTGACAACTATAAAATGTTGCGAAATCTTACACTTTATTCTGTGCGTCGTGAAAAATTGGGATATTTGGAGTTTTTGGATGGACAGAGGGGTTCTGGGTCACTATGGAGGGGGCTAAGGAATTTTCAAGTTTATTCAAGTCCTAATAAGAGTGCTTCGGTCTTGCCAGAGGCACTCCAAAATGCTGATGAAATAAACAACCACTTTTTGCGCGTCTTTCGGAAAACTAACAACTGTGTAAAAAGATCAAATTTTTACAAAAATAATAAAATTAGACCTAATCTGCTTTTTGGTTTCGGCATGGAGACCCCTGAGTCTATCTACAAATATGTATATAGTTTAAAATCAAATGCTGCCGGAAGTGATGAGATTACACTAAATATGCTTAAACTTAGTTTGCCAGTTGTTTTGCTTCATCTGACACACATCCTAAATAGTTGTCTTGAGTGTGGTTACTTTCCGGAGTGTTGGAAGGAATCCATCATATGCCCAGTTCCAAAGGTAAATAACCCTACTACAATTGCTGAACTACATCCCATCAGCTTGTTGCCGGTCTTGTCTAAGGTTCTGGAGAGGATTGTTCACTCCCAAGTGTCTTTGTATCTTAAAACTAATAATCTTTTGCCTGTGCATCAGTCGGGTTTTCGAGAGGGTCACAGCACATCAACGGCCATGCTAAATCTAAATGATGAAATAATTAGAGCCCTTGACAAAAAAATGGCGGTCATTTCAGTCTCACTTGATTACTCCAAGGCTTTTGATGTGCTCGATCACGATCTTCTTTGTGCAAAATTGCACTATATTGGATTTGATGATATCCCACTATTTTTCTTTCGTAACTATCTGACGGGTAGGCGGCAGAGAGTTCGTGTAAATAATGGCTATTCTGATGCTGGCAGAATAATATCAGGTGTTCCCCAGGGATCCATCTTGGGGCCATTGTTATTTTTGATTTATACAAGTGACATATTTGAAGAGGTCTTGCACTCGCATGTACAAACGTACGCTGATGATGTGCAGCTTCTCCACCTTTTTGATCCCTCGGATCCTACTGCCGCTATGAACAATGTAAACGCGGATTTATCTGGCATATTGCTCTACTCAACGGAACATAATTTGATGATCAATCCAGATAAGACCCAGGTTCTGTTGTTTTGTCAGGAAAATCGTCGAAACCACTTGGAAAGCAATATTAAATTAAAGATTACAAATGAAAATTTACTTTTTGCAAATACGATTAAGAACCTGGGGCTTATTATGGATGTAAATCTGAGATACAGGGAACATGTGAAGTTGCTTCTACAAAAGAGCTATGCTAAAATGAAAATGTTATATGCGAATCGTTATATACTAAATTTTAAGTTAAGAAAAAAATTGTGTGAATCATTAATCTTGTCATCATTTAATTACTGTAATATCGTTTATTATCCATGTTTAGATTTAATAACAAAAAACCGGCTTCAGTATGTGCAGAATGTCTGTTGTCGATTTGTATATAAGTTGAGAAAGTATGACCATGTCTCGCTAAAAATCAAAGAACTTAAATGGTTAAAAATTTCAAATACTGTCCAACTACACTATGTTGTGTTTATAATGAAGTTATTGAAATCATCTGTTCCTATATATCTTAAAGAAAAACTACTGTTTCGAAGTGTTATACACAGCAGAACTATTAGAAATCTTGATCTTTTAACAATGCCGCAATATCAAACTGCTTCATTTCAACGCTGTTTTACGTATATGGCTGTAAAAATTTATAACTCTCTACCTATAGCTATAAAGCAATGTCGAAGCATAAATTCAATTCGATATAGGTATCGAGAACTTCTATTGTCCCAACAGTAACCTATGGTTACTTAGTATAAGACTGAATTTTGTAAAAATTTATTTACTTAGTTAACTTCTGTGATGATAAATAGACCTACAATTATTAAGACCTACAAGTATTAAGTTAAAATTATTGAATTGTTAACACATTGTGTGTGGGAGAGGTTAGGTGGAAGAATAACCATAGGTTAAATCTCGCCTTTCTCAATTACACATTGTGTATATACTTCTGTATATGCACATTAAATAAAGACGTTATTTATTTATTTATTTATTTATTTATTTATTTATTTATTAATTAGAAGGAAATAAATAATCCACAAGTTATTTCCGCGTGCTGATTCTGATTTTTGATTTTCAGTGTTGTGCAGTTTCTTTTATCGAAAACTTGACGGCTCAGTCCTTAAACATGTCGGAGCAAGAATTTCAGGCCTATATGTCCGGAGAGGTGACGACAGTCAGCGCTTGGGATTCGGCGTTAGTCGCTTGTGAAGGTTAGATCTACTTTTGTCCATATTTACGGACCCATATCGATTAATATTTTTTTGACGTCAAAGCTCGTTTTGATATGATTTTTTAACATAAAAGTTGCATTTCTAAACCTTCAAGGGCTAACAAATATGAAAATTTGTTCTACCGCTTATTATTCCTTTGCAAATTTCACTGAAGGTAAATCTGAATCGTGCACCTTTTTAGGTATGCATCAACTATGTGAACACTTAGCCCTATTAAAAAGCCTGAAAGAGCGAAATCTCGCCATCCAAGATGAAAAGAAAACGCTAATGGAAGACATGAAGAAATTGAAGGTATAATACACTTAAAGTTGCGCTGCTTTCTGTAGTTCTGTTCTAGTTTTAGGAATTTATCTATTTTATGTATTTTTTATTCGTTTACTTATTTATTGCTTGAAAATATGCATGCTTTTCTGTAGTTTTTCTTTCACAAATTTAATTTGTTATGTATATATGGGTGTGTCGTGTGTGGTTATTCGATAGGCTGCTACCTGTCATATGTGGTATATTTTCACACATTTACGCTCTCTGTATGTCTCAAATTGGGATGTCTTATCTCAAGAAGTAATTGAAAGTTTAGATCTCTTCGGATAAACTGAGATGACAGCACATATTTTCCCAATTTGGGACACACTAAATATAAACCAAACGTTCCAAAAGATTGTGGCTGGTTCAACCTTTTCCGTGCGGCTAAGTATTTGCCAGTTATAGGTACTTAGTCTAGTAATCAGAAGCCGATTTAATCTATTATGCAATTATGTAATCTAGGAAACATATTTATTTCACTCATCATTCTTGCTATGTTCCATCAAGTCTACATCATAAATATAAGTAATTATATCGATAATAAATATAATATAATGTAGGATGGTGATCTTTCATTATTTCATATGTACGATTATACAGAATGAACTTCGCCTTGACTATTGAACTTGCTGAATATACAAAATATTAAGAGCAGGCTTTTGCCTATGAAACCCCAACACAAATTGGACTGTGCTAATATCATGCATGGCATCTCAGTGTGAATAAAGGCTAATAATAGCTTTGGAATATAAATCTATGTACCTATATTAGCAAAGTATACATAAACTTATTTATGTATTGCAACATTGCAAAGAGGTTGTGTTTACTATGTGGTGAAAATTTCTGATTTTTTTGTAAAAAAGTGCTTAAAGAATTGTGAAAGTATTGTGAACAGACGCATTAGTGTTTACGTTCTACCAGTACATAAAGGTAACTCATTATATTCAGGTTTTAGAATCAAAACCAAGGATAACAAAATCAAAACAAGGGTCTGCATCGATATAACATCTGCTGGCAAGGAGCGACGTTGCCGGCTCAAAACGGATAATATTCCTGAAAAGGAATACTGATCGAAAGTGATGGCGGACGATTGTGATATATGTAAAAAATTAATTAGGGAAAATGAACAAGCTCTTTGCTGTGATATATGTGAAAAATGGAATCACAGAACATGCCTTAACATGGCGAAAACCACGTATTTGCGTTATGAAAAAAATGCAGATGCTGAATGGAAATGTGAAAAATGTAAAAACAAAAAGCAAAATAAGAAAGATGAATATACAATAGGCGATATTATGGCAAAATTGAATGAGATGGATAGCAAATACAACAAGTTATTCCAAAAATATGAAGAACAAATAAAAATAAATAAAGAGCTTAGAGATGAGATTCAGGATATTAGAAAGCAGCTAAATTTTAACGAACAACAAGGGTTAAATAATAATGTGATAATTCAAGGAATTCCATACAGGGAAAACGAGAACATAGATGTAATTATCGACAAATTGGCATCCAAATTAAATGTCCCGAAGATCCCTAACAGTATAAGTAATGCATATAGGTTGGGAATACGCAAAGAAAACAAAACATCGCTAATTAGAATAAAATTCAGAACTGGAGAAGACAAGAAAAAATGGATGGTAGCAAAGAGAACGATAACACTTACAAATAACGATATAGGAGAATATGCAGACAAACGAGAAACAATATACATAAACCATGATTTAACCAAGTATAATATTGAACTCTTCAAAAATGCTAAACAATATAAACAAGTGGCGTGGCCACTCGTGCCTGCGGCACGCGCGAGGCCCTTCGGGCCTCGTTTGTGTGACCTTTGGTCACTCATTATTGCCACGCTCCTATCCGTACCGTGGCCTATAATTAGAAAGCCCTTATAATTAGAGTTACCAATCGCTAGTCTAATTTTACCGTGATAAATTTCTAACTGGTTGCCATGGTAACCGACTTGTCAACGTCAATCGATAATTTTTTTTAATCTTTACCTAAATACCAAATATCAAATCTCTAAGTCGTACGATTGACGAATTGTGACGATTTTTTACTTTTTTTGGTTACCATAGCAACCAATTTTTTAGTATCAAATTATGCTTCATAAAGAATCCTAAGAACCATACTATATCTTTTATTAGTGATATTCATATTCTTAATTGGTTGCCATGGTAACCGACTTGTCAACGTCAATTGTTATTTTCTTTTTAATCTTTACCTAACTACCAAATATCAAATCTCTAAGTCGTACGATTGACGAATTATAACGATTTTTTACTTTTTTGGTTACCATAGCAACCAATTTTTTAGTATCAAATTAGGCTTCATAAACAATCCTAAGCACCATACTATATTTTTTATTAGTGCTTTACATATTATTAATTGGTTGCTATGGTAACCATGTTGTCAACAAAAAATGCTAACATACTTTCACCTCTACTTATAAATTGACACCGACAAAAGGAAAAGTTGGGCCTAGTTTACACGAACAAAAATGCCAAAAAATGGTAACCTGTCCTGTTTTCACACCCTGTATATTAACAGATCGTAACCAAAATCAATAGGCTTCGAGGGTTTGTGGACCTCTACCTCTATGCCAAATATCAAGTCGCTATCTTTAAAATTGCGACCTGTAAATGCCAAAAAACGGTAACTTGTCCTGTTTTCACACCCTGTATATTAACCGATTGTAACCAAAATCAACAGGCTTCGAGGATTTTTGGACCTTTACCTCTATGCAAAATTTCAAGTCGCTATCTTCAAAATTGCGACCTCTAATGGCCAAAAAACGGCAACTTGTCTTGTTTTCACACCCTGTATATTAACCGATCGTAACCAAAATCAATAGGCTCCGAGGGTTTGTGGACTTCTATCTTTATGCCAAATTTCAAGCCGCTATCTTCAAGATTGCGACCTTAAATGCCAAAAAACGGTAACTTGTCCTGTTTTCACACCCTGTATAACAATTAGAACAAAAGGGCAAAGGAACAAAAATACGTGTCTTACCGAATACTTTCATTTGACATAAAAAAAGAATATTATCCTTGTGTACACGGACAAAAATAGCAAAAAACGGTGACTTGTCCTGTTTTCACACCCTGTATATTAACCGATCGTAACCAATATCAATAGGCTTCTAGGGTTTGTGGACCTCTACCTCTATGCCAAATTTCAAGTCGCTCTCTTCAAAATTGCGACCTGTAAATGCCAAAAAATGGAAACTTGTCCTGTTTTCACACCCTGTATATTAACAGATCGTAACCAAAATCAATAGGCTTCGAGGGTTTGTGGACCTCTACCTCTATGCCAAATTTCAAGTCGCTATCTTCAAAATTGCGACCTGTAAATGCCAAAAAACGGTAACTTGTCCTGTTTTCACACCCTGTATATTAACCGATTGTAACCAAAATCAACAGGGTTCGAGGATTTTTGGACCTTTACCTCTATGCAAAATTTCAAGTCGCTATCTTCAAAATTGCGATCTCTAATGGCCAAAAAACGACAACTTGTCCTGTTTCACACCCTGTATATGAACCCATCGTAACCAAAATCAATAGGCTTCGAGGGTTTGTGGACTTCTAACTTTGTGCCAAATTTCAAGCCGCTATCTTCAAAATTGCGACCTTAAATGCCAAAAAACTGTAACTTGTCCTGTTTTCACACCCTGTATAACAATTAGAGCAAAAGAGCAAAGGAACAAAAATACGTGTCTTACCGAATACTTTAATTTGACATGAAAAAAGGCAAAGTTGGTCCTTGTTTACACGGACAAAAATGCCAAAAAATGCCAAAAAACGGTAACTTGTCCTGTTTTCACACCCTGTATATTAACCGATCGTAACCAAAATCAATAGGTTCCGAGGGTTCGTGGACCTCTACCTCTATGCCAAATTTCAAGTCGCTACAGACATAAAATCAATTTTTTTTCGATTACAAATCGATTGGTATAAGTTTCAGAGCGATCCGACGTACCGTTACGAAGTTTTTGTCCCGATTGGTCACGCCCTATAGAAAGCCCATATTATAAATGGGGGCTTTCTAACAAGCGGCGTGGCCGCCTGTGCCTGCGGCACGCGCGAGGCCCTTCGGGCCTCGTTTGTGTGACCTTCGCTCACACATTATTGCCACGCTCCTATCCGTACCGTGGCCTATAATTAGAAAGCCCTTATAATTAGAGTTACCAATCGCTAGTCTAATTTTACCGTGATAATTTTCTAATTGGTTGCCATGGTAACCGACTTGTCAACGTCAATCGCAAATTTTTTTTATCTTTACCTAGATACCAAATATCAAATCTCTAAGTCGTACGATTGAGGAATTATGACGATTTTTTACTTTTATTTTGTTTACCATAGCAACCAATTTTGTATTATGAAATTATGCTTCATAAACAATCCTAAGTACCATATTATATATTTCATTAATGATATACGTATTATTAATTGGTTGCCATGGTAACCGACTTGT
>MU183417.1:141318-157076 GCA_016904865.1 Pissodes strobi
AACTTTTACGACTTGTTTTCTCGTAGAAGAATCTGGATTCTGCACCTTCAGCTATTAAAATGTTTTTACTAAGAACCCTTAAACTTCCTAATTCGCCGAAAATTTTAATATGGCAATTAGCGTTTTAACATGTTTCGTAAATTCAAATACTGCCGAGTGTTCCAAATTTTAATTTTAATTACCCTATTAAAATTAGTTACATGCCTTTTGAATTTCGATCTAGACCAAATTAAGGCAATTAAAATTGGTGAACACGATTTTTGCATTTCCATCCAAATGTCTTTGTTTGGTGAATATTCTTAATAGAAACTCCCCCGGGCCAATGGTGTTGTTTTTTAGAACAAAGTTTGGGGGGACCTGTTTTTGAAGCGTTCAACTAGTGGTTGATATTCCTTGAAGTTAGCTTTTCTTGTGGCGTGGTATAATGCAGTCGAAAAAACCCAAAACTATTTAAGTCGGATTTCGGACCTTGTGAAGTTAAACACCATGCAACTTATTTGGAGTATATGCCAATAGTAAGTTATTTTATTTTAATGAGGCTTATAATAGGTACTTTTTTTGTAAATTTTCTTAGGCAAAGATTATTTAACTTTAGACGCGGTTCAGGCATTATTTCTTGAAACTTGAATTCCAATTTAAATTTAATTTTTTTAAATAAAATTATTATTTTCATTTGAATGTTCTCCCTTGACGATCTAAGTCGAAACTTAATTTATTAAAATTTTATTTCTTGGAGAGCTAGTACAAACTTGAGATATTTTTGAATAAATTTGAAATAATTATTAAAGAATTTGTTGAAACAATTTACTCAGAATCGGGTCTAGCTTCTATTTATTACAGTGTGTCCTGAACTCAATTCCCCAGTGAAAGCCGGATAAATTAGAGAAGTTTTTGAGACAGTTTGTGATAAATTAAATTTTGCTTCAATTTTTTATCATTTTCGATAATTTTATAGCTTCTTGGTGTCTTGGTGTCATGCGAAGACAGGAGGTTTCGGTCTTCCAGTACCAAGTAGGTATGCATCATGCTTATCGAAATAAATTATTATTTTTGGAAAATCTTGGTATAAATTAAATTTTACTATCAAATCGCCTTAAATTTTTATCAATCTCGGAGGAAAGCACCATTTCCAGGAATATTTAAAATAAATGTTTCATCCACTGGCTTGAAAATACGCCCACTGGCTTATAGACAGCGCAAGTCAGAAAATCCCCATTTTGGACGATGGAACTCGTTATGGCTTAGGCGGCCTAAGATTTTAACGTACCGAATTTTAATTAACTAAATGCTCTGTCCGTAAAGGGGAAAATTATTCAATCCGCTTAAATAAAACGTGTTATGAGTACAGTGGATCGCTTGATTCGAGTACTACCAACCAGTTTCATCAATCTTCGAAATTATAACATTAAACTAATAACGATTTTACACACGATTCTTAATAAAGAAAATTGCAAACATAGACTAACTCAATATCGATCCCACACATTATGTCAAGACAGCTATAATTAAATTTTCAACTACCGTGGTAGCACAGACAGCAAATGCTCTTCCCTCTAAAAAAAATGGCGAAGGAACCTAGAAACCCATTTGTTACACTATTATGGTAGGTACAGAAAACTGTAATTTCATAACATTCTTGATGAAATGTTGAACAAAGTCTGTACGGTCGTTTCTGGACCGTTATAAAACCCTTTCACGTTTCTTTGGCTTTTCTAAAAATAGGCTGGATGTTTGAGCTAAAAATTTGGATTTGGGTTTCCAAGTGCCTGACCAACCTGCGTATCAAGCTAACTTTAGACCTAAAGTATCTACTTCCTACTTGGGAAGATTGTAGACTTCCAAAGGAAAGTATGCATCCCACTCATCAAATAAACCTTGTTTTCAAACAGATATAGAGGTGATGAGATTTATCTGTTAATAAAATCTGAATGAATCTTGGATAGCCAGCACCGTATGCACTTTTGTGTTTTCGGCATTCCCATTCCCTTTTTCAATTATATGAAAGGAATTAGACATTATTGTTGGGGGAACACCCCAGCATGTATATTAACTTATCGGTTATCACCGTATAGTTTGGTGAATGGTGATAACACCCTGTATGTCCGAAGTATGAATGAGCCATAACTAAACTACGAATAGATTTATTTCACCACAGGTAAATAGCAATTTGTGCATCCAGTTACTCCTTAATCCGAACCTGGATTGTCGGTAGAATAGATTCCGTTATATGCAACAATCGCGTCACTCCCCGTCAAGGAAACCGTTTTTAAACGTTTAAATTTAACATATCTTTGTATATATGTTGTGTAAACAACAATATGTCAAGTAAAGAAGAACATGTTTCTATCCTCTCAAATGCCTACGTGTCCGCGCAATTTTTTGCTCTGTTCTCTCTGTCCGCGCCGGTAGGACAAAATAGACTTTAGTGCCTTATAAACACTCACCTGTCAAACAAGGGTCCAGTCACCGCTCTGTTTGAGCTTGGCGCCAAAACATCAGCGCCTGATATTTAGAAAATATCTACTGTACGCTGTTCTCTTTGTCCAAGCTTAGATAAAGAACACTTTTCGGCATTTTAACGCAGTTTCTCGAGACAATACAACTTGTAGCGTCTCTCCTGTGAAGATAGAAGAAGGTAAAATGGCGATTGGAAATTTGTAGTAGACAAATCTAAGACAAGTACAGGGTGGCTCGAATTCGTGTCTATGTATGGGGAACTCGAAAACCGTAAGAGATACAGTGTCGGTCAAATTAAGGCAAAATTGCGCATTTAGGTGCCTAGCAATATGCCGTTTAGAAAGTTTTAAAATTGCGAGTATTCCGGAGATATCCGGAAAAAACCGAAATTTTGAAGATTCGTTTTATTTTTTTCCTGGGCTTATTTAAAAACGGATTTCAAATTGAATTGCACTTTTGCATTGCCACTTTTTCCGCTCTATCTAATGATAGTATCCAGTTTGAAATCCGACGTTTTGTCTTCAAGGGATCATCATCAACTTTCTTTTTTTAAATACGAACTTTAATTTTTCTTATCGTTTTTCAAATGGTTTTGGCATTATTAATATGACTATGTGTTTTTATTTTTTTTATTTTTTTTTTATTTTTTTTAATGTTATTATTATTTTTTTAATTATATATTTTGCTTTGGCGTAATTTTAGATAATTTAAGGTAGGTACTTTTAAAATTTTTATATTCTATAAAAATATTTTATTTTGTTTTTTGTATTAAGTGGAAAATTAGAGCCTATTAAAAATAAAAAATAGTAAAATTACTTCTTACGAGAATATGGCAATGAACTATTTATTACTCAAACAAGTTGCTTACTGCAAAGATAAAATATTCCCAACTTTTAACCAATTAAAAAATGTATTTAATAGAGAACATCAAAAATGTATAATCATACTACGTGATACTATAGGAACTTTGATGGAAAAACACCTATTGGAATTCTGCTTATAAATAAAATGCACTAAGCAACTTGTTTGAGTAATAATTCATGGCCATATTCTCGTAAAAAATAATTTTACTATTTTTAATTTTTAATACGGTCTCCAATTTTCCACTTAATGCAAAAAACAAATAAAATATTTTTATAGAATATGAAAATTTCAAAAGTACCTACCTTAAATTATTTAAAATCACGCCCAAGTAAAATATTTAAAATAAAAATAATGAAAATTAAAAGATAAAAAAATTAAAAAATAATAAAAACACATACTCTTATTAATAACGCCAATACCATCTGAAAAACGATAAAAAAAATTAAAGTTCGTATTTAAAAAAAGAAAGTTGATGGTGATCCCTTGAGGACGAAACGTCGGATTTCAAACTGGATATCATCATTGGATAGAGCGGAAAAAGTGGCAATGCAAAAGTGCAATTCGATTTGAAATCCGTTTTGAAATAAGCCCAGGAAAAAAATAAAATGATTTTTCAAAATTTCCGTTTTTTTCCGGATATCTCCGTAAATACTTGAAATTTTAAAACTTTCTAAACGGCATATTGTTAGGCACTTAAATGCCCAATTTTGCTCTAATTTGACCGACACTGTATCTCTTACGGTTTTCGAGTTCCCCATATATAGACACAAGGTACTTATTTTGTGTGAACGGAAAGCAGTTAGTTCAAATAAGGTTGATTAAACTCAGTAAATAAAGAAGTTCTTGTTTAATTAAATAATCTAGACAGTTAATAATAGTTAACCTTATGTACAGTAATTATTTAGTTTTATGTGGGAAAGAATGAATGCTTGAAAGTAGTTAAAAATCATTGTATATATTAATCATATTTAATACAAATCAATTCTTGCATTATTAAAGTACGTAATACCTAATATACAAGTTTCAATTCACACCCTATGAATAAAACCCCCACCACCCTATTTTGATACAGTACACTAATTAAAGTGGTTAATTATAAAGTTAATTACCAACCCCCTCCTCTATGATGATAAATTATGATTTAAAGAATTAATTGTTTATACCGACCAATTATATATTTATTCATTTTACCAAAGAAAATGTTACTAACATTTTCTTTGATTTTACGGTACAAGGTGAACACACCTCTCACATAGCTTCTTGCAAGAGAAAGGTTAATTGAGAAATGTTACAGCACGTCTCATATATCATTGGTTTTGGAATATCAAATGGGTAAAAAGATTGGGGCCCAACTGAGCACCTTGTAAATAATTCATGAAATTATTGCCATTTTTATTTGCAAATCATTCAATCAGAAAATGCATTAAAATATACTAATTTTCCAGTACTAAAGTTATTACTCAAGTTTTAATTAAATGGTAATATTTTAATTCTTCTAAATTATGATTGTATTTTCTCATTCTCCAGATTTTAGTGGACAGCAAACAAGGAGACGACTTTTACGAGAAATCCGGAATCCATTTTATCAGAAAGGGTATTGTTGGCGATCACAAAAACCATATGTCTCCGGATATGGCTGAAACGTTTGACAAATGGATAGAAGAAAAGATCAGAGGAACCGATCTGAAATTTTAAATTTTCTAGATTTTTCGTTTATTTATACAGTTTTTCACATTATCATAGCAGGGATTATAATAAGGCGCTATGTAGTACAAAGGTGCCATGTAACATGCCTTCTTTTTATTGTTAAATAAAAATATTACAAAAATAGTTCATATTTTTATTTACTTTGTTTTGTACATAGAATGACAATTCGTTTTAAAGGTTTTCAGAGCACATATGATATCATAGAACCATTATCTACACTGAAAAACTGTCTTAATCCATAACCTGTGGGGCACTCCAGTCTGCTCCTTCTAGCACACATGTCATAAGCAATGCACTCTCGCTGAAACTTAACAATTCGGAAGAATATTCTCTCCTGAACTTTCAATATTTTTGAGCAATCTAAATAACCCCAATATTGTTTAACTTACGGTTGAAGTTGAATGAGATTATCTCTCTGCCAAATTATAGATACAGTAACATCCAATTTCTGTAGAACACGAGGGTCCATCTCATGGGGGTTGCATGATCCTGTGTTCTTGGAGCAGGGTTCATTTAAACGTTTGAATAAATGTGATTATCTCCTAAAGGAAACCGCGTTTGAGTTCTGTATGATGTTCTCCTGGCCCAAGAAAGTATATGTTCAGCTCTGGTCAGTAGACTTTAATGTAGATTATGACGACAGGGATTCTGCTTCTACCTTGTAATCTGTTTGAGTCTTTTAACTTGCAAATGCATGTTGACTCACCGACTCGCATCACTAAATTTTCGTCCAGTACAATTGACTATATGTGCTGCTCCAACCTCCCCAGCGCTATGATAAACTGCACTACTAAAAATGCAGCTTTGTCTGACCATGAAGCTATTGTTTGTAAGGTTGAAAACTTAGAAACCATATTAGATCATCGCCGCACTATGGATGTATTTTTAGTAATGAAAGTTATGAGCGTTTTTGCTGTTTGACCGCCTCTGTTGATTGGAACAATGTATGTAACCGGTCTGGTCCTGAATCTGACTTTCACGCCACACTGGTGCATCTGATTGATGTTGCCTTTCCCATTGTCAGGCTTAAACCGAACGCTGCCTCGAGGAAATCTTGGTTTACTGGGGGTCTTAAAGTATCATCTAAAATTCTGCGCTCCCTTCACATTATCAGAAACTATACTGATTGTCCGGCCTTTTATCAATACTTTAATACCTATCGTTCCATATATCCTCGAATAATCAGGTTTGCTAGTGACTCTTCGTATTCGAATCGAATAAGTGATAGTTCAAATAAGCCAAAAGAATGCTGGAGAATTGTAAATGATATACGCGTTACGAGCAACTACCAACCGGTTGCAAACCCTGAGGTTCCTTTTGACGAACTAAATACTTTCTTCTGTAAAATCGCCCAGAATCTCCAAAAAAAAATCTCAATCCATCAATTAAACCCCTTAGTTACATGTCAAACATGACTGTCCAAAAATTCTTTCTTTTGCGTCCTAAACTCTATGAAAAACAAAAATTCTTCTAGAGAGGACAAACTTTCCACCAATATTTTCCTTAACTTGCCTGACATGGTTTTGATGACACTTGCTGACGCAATCAACGTTTCACTGGCGATGGGTATATTTTCGAACTGCCTAGAATCTGCCAAATTTATCCCAATTCATAAGGGTGGCAGTCTGGATGAACCTTCAAACTTCAGACCAATTTCTCTTCTGTCGACTCTATCAAAACTAATTGAGAAACTGGTTAAATTTCGTGTGATGTCATATCTGACGTCAAATAATATCCTTAGTAAATTTCTGTTTGGCTTTAGGGAGGGTCAAAATCAGATTAATGGTGGTGGGGTTTCCGCGGCGGCTTTTCGTGACGTATTAAAGGCCTTTGACTGTGTTAGTCTTGAGATTCTGCTTCGGAATCTTCACTGCTAGGCCCTCAGAGGCATAGTACTGTGCTGGTTTTCTTCCTACCTTAAAGGTCGTCGTCAGTGTGTCTTCGTGGGGTCTGAGTCCTCTGAATATGGGTCAATAACCTGAGGAGGGCCACACGGTTCTGTTTTGGGTTCCATACTCTTTCTCCTATATGCCAATGATCTTACAAATCTTGACATTAACGGAAAATTCAGTTCATTTGCCAATGACACCACTGTTCTCTGGCATAGCCCTAACAGTGAGTCCCTGCGCTTAACCTTGTTGGCGGACCCTCAGAGAATAAAGGCTTGGTTTGACTCAAATATCGTCTTTTACTAAACTGTGGTAAGACGAGGGTGGTGTTTTTAGGGGTGACCTCGGGGGTGTGTCGATGGGTGATGACCGAATTGTGCAGCTCCCTAGCAGCAGATTCCTTGGTGCAATCATTGATAATGCACTCAAGTTTGAGAACCACATAACTAATCTTGCCAACAAAATATCAAGCGGCTGCTTTGCTGTGAGGGTGGTAACTGAGGACTGAGGAGCTTGGCGCGTCAGTTGGTAGGTCTGGTCGAGTCACGCCTTCGCTACAGCCTCTAATTACATATGCAGGGCAAAACCTCGGGAATTCCGCCGGCCTCTATTCATTCAAGAGAGAACGCTTACAGTAACTTGTAAACTACCCATCCCTACAGCTACTCTAACGCAGAAATCAATTTTTTATGAGGGTGTAAAGGTGTTCAATCACCTTCCGCGCGACATTAAGAGGGTGGCTTCAGTCAGGTGTTTTCTTCTTCTTCTTGATCTGCAATCCATTAATGGATGTTAGCGACCACATTTGCCACTGCACTCTGTCTCTAGCCGTATGTATGAGTGTCTGGATGTTATGTAAACCTGTCCATTGTCTTATATTTCGAAGCCATGACATCTTCTTTCTACCAATTCCTCTTCTGCCCTCGATTTTTCCCTCGACAATTAGTTGTAAGAAGTTGTATTTTTCATTGCGCATAATATGACCGAAGTACGCTGTTTTTCTTTTTTTAATAGTGTCGAAGAGTTGACGGTCTTTGTTTATCATTCGGTTTTACTATGTTGGCCCACTATGCTAAGGAGTTGTTGTAATTTATCCATGCTATCCGCAATGAGAACTGCGTCATCAGCATACCGAATATTATTGATCCAGGCACCATTAACTGCATCCTCGAGTGCTTCTTGAAAGATAGCCTGCGAGTAAAGGTTAAATAAAAGCGGGCAAAGAACTCCTTTTTGAATATGGAGCGCTCTTGTTACTTCATTTCCGACCCCTTACTTTTGTATTTTGGTGCAGGTGTTTTAGACAACATCCTAGACAGTTTTTGACGGAGAGGGGCTATTATAGTATTTCCGAGTTTTATGCTCAATGACCGAAGCTGGTCCAAATCTGTAGTCTGTAATTATGTGTATTTTATTTTATATTGTGATCTGGAATATTTTTAACCATGTGACTTCTCATATTATGTTTTCCTGTATGCCCTTATCGCGTTTTAGTATTGAATGCTGTATTAGGCTTTTAGATATTTTTATTTTGCTTGGTTAATAACAATATTTTGTTGCAACAATAAAACTTTGACTGAAAATAGATAAAATATATATAGAATTCACCAAGAAACTGCCGATTACCCACAGAAATCACAGATTTGATAATATCCCTATAAACAATTTGCAATAAAAAGGATGGCATTTCCCGGTAAACACAAAAACGTAATCAATACGAGAACTCGTTTATTTACTTCAGAAAACGTGGCGACGGGTCTTATATCATTTCAGAGTGGATTAAATCATCTTCTAGTAACTACATTATACGCTGACTTGTTGATAAAAATATCCTAAAAAAGCAATTTATAAATAAAACCAGTGGAGCGGAGCATTCCTACTTTTTGTAAAACTTTTGCTGGTCTAATCAAGGTTATTAAAGTCCTTTGTTATGTATAAAATATGGGTTGAACACTGAAATATATTTCTGTTTAACAAGAAGCAACATATGACTATGATAATAATCTGACATGGATCAATGAATGAGGACAATATTTAGCAAAAATAAAAACGATTATGTGTCAATTTGTCATTAGAGTTTCTGCGATTCCTCAAAGATGTGGTAATAAATCAACCTTCTCGACACCTCTAAATAAATATCAAGCTTTCTTTAAACATTTTCCAGCGTTATACAGGGTGTCCGGAAATACCGTCCGAATAGTTTCAGGAGTGATTCTACATAAAAAAACATGGAAATAGTTGAAAATAGTTTCCAAGATACAGTGTCAAACTTAAAAAAAAAATCGGTTTTTCATTACTATCTTAAATATCCTTTTACCGATTTTGATGAAATTTGGTAGTGTTATCTATAATAATAAGGGGCTCACTTAGCCTTAATCAGATTAAAAATACAAAGTCCAGTGTCGTCTCGACATCATACTGAATATTATTGACAAAAAAAAATGTGCGCCACTGAGTGTTTTAAACATTTTATATTTCTTTCGTATTAAGCAACTAAAAATACAACATTTTTGCTTCTTGAATTGTTTTCGTATCTCGCTTCGTTTAAAAAAAAAACGATTTTTTATTAATATCTTAAATATCCATTGACCGATTCTGTTGAACAAGAAACGGTCTTGATAATATTTTGTATATATATAATAATTTATTATAACAATTTTTATTAATAGAATAAACCATTGATTTCCAGAAAAATAATGGTTATCCACCAGCTTTTGATGTAAAATTTGTTGCCCTAAACAAATGTAATAAACTGACTTTTTTACTCGAAAAAAAAAATAATTCAAAAAGCAAAAATGGTGTATTTTTAGTTGCTTAATACGAGAAAATATAATATGTTTAAAAAAATCAGTGGCGCACATTTTTTTTTGTCAATAATATTCGGTACGACGCCCCCGGGACGCCAATGGACTTTATATTTTTAATCTTATTAAGGCTAAATGAGCCCCTTATTATTACAGATAACACTATCAAATTTCAACAAAATATGTAAAATGATATTTAAGATATTTAGGTTCATATAAAAAAACGAATTGTTGCTTTCTTATGTAGAATCACTCTTGAAATTATTCGAACGGTATTTCCGGACACCCTTTATATGGGCTGCCAAATAAGCACATTGCATTCAACACTAAAATACAGCGTTCTTACTGTTAGAAGAAATCCAAGCACTTTCATATGCTATATGTATAAAAATGATAGTTTAAGATCAAAATTGATCCCAAGGATCGCATCTAGTCTATAATCAAATTGAACACGATTTGGCGGATTAGATTAGATTATATTAGTCTATTATGAATACTCCAACCCCGTCTTCTCCATATTCGTTTGACACATACCAATTGGCAATGTTATATCATGCTTTATCTAAGGACTTCCCTCCTCGTCGATGTGACAAAAGTTGCTTCACTACTTATTGTAATCTACTAAATTGCATAAGCTACTAAATAAAAACTATAAACAACGCGAGCAATCAACCTTAAGCATGCAATGATCATCACTTTTTGAATATAAATACGCTACCGAACCTTGAGTTGTTCAGACTTTGTTCTCGCCCCCAGGTTAGCTATACAGCTGCCTCCGGGTTCTATCCGCTCCTAAAGTTAGCTAGCTGTAAGTTTATTCCTTACCAAACCTGGTACCGGTTAGTCACTTGACGACTGCTAGGACTAGGGGTTTCACAACCACCATAGTAAAGTAAAATCAAGAAGTTTGTCAGAATTCTGAGAAAGACAAGTGTCTAAATAGTCAGTTAAAAAGTTTAGTGAAACATTCTAGTGCTCTAAAATAAAACTCAACTCTTTAGAAAAACTATAATTATAAGGCAGTAAACAAAGACATATAAACAGTATCACAACTCGAGAAAACATTCGCACCTTTGTAATCGGGTATAATAGAATCTCATTTTTCTGACCAATAGTCGTTAAAGTTTTATCGTTAATACATTGTTATTGTTATAAACTAAACGTGATTACTTTATCATCTCTTCTTACCCAACGTAACTCGGCTCCGGTCTACCTCAGTTACCCCTCGGCACGCTAAGCAAGGCGTGTCCTCGCGAATAGAACATACAGTGGCAGATTAAGGGAAGCGTTAAGACCCCGTCATTGTACTAATCGCGACGCGGCTCTTCTCTGAGACGTTATTCTAAAAATGCGACAACCACCCAAACTATTCGTGACACTATATTAGTTACCATTAATCTTTCTGATGAGAGTGGGCAGTAGAGATATGGGGCGATAGTTAGAGAGATCATCAGCTGTTCCCTTGTTTTTGAAGATGGGTATTAGCTTAGCTTTCTTCAGCGCACTGGGGAAAATGTCATGAGCAATGCACAGATTAATAAGTTTGGTGAGAGGATAAGTTATGACATGCTTCAAGGTTTTGATGATTTTTGTTGTTATATCAAAACAGTGCTTACTGGTGCTGTTTTTAAGGTTAAAAATTTTTTGACGAACCTCATTGAAAGTTGTTCCATGAAAGAGGAAAGGCTCAGTGTTAATGTTTTTCGATAGGAACTGTTCAAATAACTTATTTGTTTTGGGCAGATTGGAAATCACATTATCAGCAATATTTGCAAAAAAAATTACTGAAGTGCTGAGCATTCAAGGCAGAGTCCTCAGGAGAATTTGACTGTCTCGAATTTTGTTTTGTAATTTTCCACATGGCTATCTGCATTATTTATGACATCATAGGCTTGCCTTTTTGTTTCTTGAATCTTAGTTCTATATCTGGATTTGTAATCATTGACTTGAGCGGACGGAACTAGGGCTGGATACTGCTTATTGAAGGAGTGGAGAGTGTGGAGCCTATCACGCATCCCCTTCAGCTCATCATTGAACCAGTCCATGACAGTCTTCCTACTATGACTCCTGATCTTGGTTCTTAACGGAAAACATGATTCAGATGTATCTGTGATAACATCCACAAACCTCTGAAATCTGACATCAATGTCAATACTCGACTCACCACTGAAATCGCCGTTTACCTCCACAATGCGGTTATACAGTAATAAAAGACCTTCCTGGGTAATTGGCCTATATGTGATGCGGCTTTTGTCTTACTTAGTTTTAAAACCGGGTTTCTGTGATCAGAAATATGGTGCAGTTCAAGAGGCCTGCAAGAGGACTTATCAGGCATTATGTTGGTAAATACATTATCAATACAAGCATCATTCCTAGTGGCAAAATCCATTGACTTATTAAGGTCAAAAGATGGCAGCAAAAAAAATCAGCTGTCTTGAATTGTTGTCATTATTATGAAACTGAACATTAAAGTCACTTGTCAGGACTGTGCTAAAGGATAGATCCAGCTTACCCAGAGCCTCAGCCAGACGCTGCAAAAAAGCACCAAAATCACTCTGAGGGGATCTATAAACAGTTACCAACTGAGTCGAGCAGTGCTCCAGGAAGACCTTAGATATCTCACGTGTGATCTCCTCAGAGCATCGATCAATGTCAAGGTTTTTAAAGGTACTACAATTTTTTATGTAAATAGCCACACCCCCATGACTTTTAACTGACCGGCAGAAACCGGAAGCAGCACTGAAACCATTCCTCTTCACCATTCACCCAATGCTCATTCAGACAAAGAAAATGCACATCATTCTCCCCAAGGACTACCTAAATTTCCGACAGGTTATTACGTAGGCTTTGTATATTAACATGTAAAACATTTAAAACAGATTTATTTACAACCTTGAGCGCGGAGTCATATCCTGGGAGGACAGCCTCTTGTCTGCGTTCTGGCGTTGGAGGTTCCGAAAATGGTCGATTCTAATGTCCTCTGGCCATAGCTTGACATCCATAATCTTATCTTTGATTTCCTGTGGCACTCCCAATTTAAAATATCTCACTTGTCTGGACTTGGTCTGCATTTGTTCGCAAGTGCACTCAGCTGCGAGCTGGAGGATATGTGTCCGGATATGAAGAACCAGCTAAGTTTTTTGGCGGCCTCTAGTATATCAGTCTCTTTGTTTGACCCAATTACTGGTTCTGGTCGATTTCCCACAAATCTTTTCATTTTTCGCGATTTTACCTCAGTCCAAGGTGTATTTGCCTCAGTTTCAGGGGTTTTTAAAGCAACATTGTTATTGTCTTCCGGTTTGTTTTGGTGTGATGGTGATGCTAGACTCTCTTTACAGAGGGTTGGATGGCACTGCTACGAGGCAATTTGCCAGCGCACCCTTCGCCCGGCGCTTAGGGAGAGGTAGAGCTACCCTTCTACATCCGTTACACGTTAGTCCAGTTTGAAGGGCCTTGTAGTGGGTGGGAAAGACCAGTAAGACGGGTCTGTGCCCCTGGTGATTCCCAAGATTTTTACAACTATAAGCTAATGAAATGCACATCTGAGTTCCTATGCAAGGAAGCTTCGCACACTGTAGGTATAACCACTTTCTGTCAGAGGCTTCAAATCCCCGTAGGGAACACCCCCGACCGCCCCACACTACACGACCCACCCCTTACACTGCCCAGCCGGCACGACTTTCCAGACACTCCCCGAAGGATTGGAACACGTTATCTAAGCAAACAGCTTCCACTGCCCGTGCCGAATTCTGTAATCCGTTTCCAACGTGTTCGCCCTTCGACGGCTGGACCGGAAGTGCGGTTTGTTTTGATTTTGATGTTGACGATCGATTGTGAGGTTAGAGCAAAAATTTGATCCCGCCCTTTTTGGAAATGGAAATGCCCAGTATCATCTCCCAGATCCGCTCTTGACATTCTCGTAGCAACACGACCTAGGGTGGTGTTGCTCGTGCTCGTAGGCTGTGTCTTTGAACTCGCTTTGCGTTGTTTACTTTCGTCGGTCGTCATTGTCAACGATGAAGACGTCATCCGACGTTAACGGCTGATTAACATCCCACGTTGACAGCTTTATATTTGCCTTGTTTTTGGCTGGATGTTTATATATTGTAACAAGCAAATTTTGGAGAGGCGACGTGCGATGTTCAAATAGGCGAGGACGTGACAACCCTGGAAAACGAATGGCGCAGCAATAGAATCGAATCGATGTTATATAATACGGAGTATATAGATAGATTAGAAATAAGGCGTAGATATAGTTATTGTACGATAGCAGAGTCGACTCATGGCGTTATGTAATTATGATAACTGTACTGGCGAAGGTGTATTGGCGAAATAAAACGTGTTACTGAAAACTAATCGTTTACAGATTTGTTGTGGAGAACGGTGAATACGCGATTTCGGCGAGTTAAATCGCAATGGCAACTTCTTTTTTTAGTGAGTGGCGAAAACACAAAAACTCATAACAAAAGGCGGCCGTTTGTTGCTATCCTTGACAGTGGATTGACATTTGGCGATTTTTCAGGTATTCACGATAATAATAAACTGCTAATTAATTAGTGATTATTGTAAAAATTGTGGCGTATTTTAACTGTGTTTATCGGCATTGGTGTTTAAAAAGCGTTTTTCAAGTGATTTCCTATGGAGGAAGGCAGAAGTGACGAGTTAGAGTTCGATTACGAGTTGGAATTAAGCGACGGTGACCACGGCGAAGGCGATTCGGCGATGGAAGACGAAACAGTCTCCATGGTACATAAGCTGTTGAAAGGCGGTTTGGCAACTAGTATCCAGCAGATTGTGGCGGCCGAAATGGCAAGGGCGGCGAAGCAAAAGGCGACGAAACAAAGGGCGGCCGTTGATACTGGCGGTACCAAGGGCAACAAGAAGGGCGAAAGATCAGGTGAGAGCGTTCCTCAGGCGGTAGAGCATGCTTGTAGCGATGGGGCCGACTCCGCTTGCAGTTCGGGCTGTATGGGGTCAAGGGCAAGGGCAGGCGGCGACATTATTGACCCTTTCGATCCTGATGGCCGGGGCTGTAACGTAGTCAGGTGGTTGAGCAAAATTGATCAGTTGGGCGATATTTATGAATGGTCGAACTATGAGAGAGCGTATTTTATGCAGACGAAATTGCAAGGCGCAGCAAGGTGCTGGTTTAATCGGCTCTATGAATATGACCTCTCATGGGAAGACTGGAAGGCGGCTCTTAGGAAGGCGTTTCCTAGAGTGCATGACTTTGCTCAGCTGCTCAAGGAGATGATAGCAACGGTTAAATTGGACGGCGAAACCATAACCCATTATTATCATGATAAAATGGCGTTGATCGAAAGGTGTGGGCTTTCAGGCACAAAGGCGCTTTCGTGTCTGATTAACGGTCTACCTCTCGACCTACAGGCGAATGCGAGGGCTTTTGGTTGCTCTTCCCCTGGCGACTTGTATACTGGCTTTCTTTCCTCTTTTAACAGATATCGGCGTCCATCAACTGATATTGTGGAAATGGAGGGGTAAGGAAGTCCAGGGTCATGCGCATGCGAAGGCGACGAAGACTTTGCGGTCTTCTGAGGCGATTCTCAAATTGAGAGAGGCGTTTGGCGAATTTTGGGTACCCAAGGCGTACTATTTCTAACCGCTGGCGCGGGCTGGCGTTTACCGCCAAGGCGTTTGCTGACTTTTTGGCGAGGCGAGGTGTAAAACACCAAGAGCGAATGTTCAGGTTGAAAGGTGCATGCGAATATGACTAGCGAGGTGCAAAGTGCGAATGCTCAGGTTGAAAGGTACATGTGAGCGAGTCTGACTGGCGAGATGCAAATGGTGAATGCTCTGTTGGCGAAAGGCGAGAGCTATACCTTAACTTCTTTTGGGACAGCAAAAGGCGAGTGAGAACCTGTCAAAGGCGTAATATAAAGGTGACTGATAAATGGTGAATGATAAAAGGCGTAAGGTTGCAACCGCAGGCGAAACCCTTAGGGTAGGCGATTTGGTGTTATATGGCGAATGCACAGATCGATAAGATCTGGTTGATTTACTGGCGAGTTAAATTAAT